>APFE031583201.1:362506-375520 GCA_000404065.3 Pinus taeda | reverse complement strand
ACTTAAATAAAACCTATTCTTGAAAATGGGTGAATGGAAGGTTGTAACTCCTAGTTTCAAGGGCTAAATTTACCTTTTTTACCCTCTACCTTAAAATAAGGTGGGCTATTTGAGCTGATCTGTAAAAATGTGCTATGATACAAAATATTCGCCTGCTAAAAATTTAAAACAAGAAACTGTAATTCTAGCTTGGACCTGGAGAGCATAAGCCAGGGTTTAATATTTTGTAAGTCTAGATTCCACGCATTTTTCTAAAACACCATTCGGTTTCAATCCACTTTATATGCGTTTCTTTAATAAATTTAGTTTTTTCTCCTCACATGGTTCCAATCCACTTTATACACATTTCTTTAATAAATTTCATTTTTTCTCCTTACACGATTTGAAGCTTGGGCATTTTTACAAATTACGAGCTTGTTTACACCTCAGATCTCGGATATATCTGGATCTAAGCATTTCTTCGGTATAATTTATTTCTAAATATTATTTCTCATTTGATAAAAAAATTTATATACGGATTTTGCAAATAAAATGTCTAACATCAAAAATGTTTTAGCCATCTAGAGCGAGATATCCAAATATCCATAAGATTAAACATGTTTATGAATAATATTTCTCATTTTATTAATTTTTGTATATGTGACTTTTGCAAATAAAATGTCTAACATCAAAAATGTTTTAGCCATCTAGAGCCAGATATCCAAATATCCATAAGATTAAACATGTTCCATAGCCCACACGCCCTAGCCTCTAAAACTTCCAAATCTCCCCAGGTCGTGCTTTTCAAGGATACTAGTTTTTATTATTTTTAACATCCTTCACTCTTATCAGTTCTTATTCAGAATATCTCGAACTTACTTCCAAATCTCCCTAGACAGTTCTTTTCAAAGAAAACGATTTTTATTATTTTTAAAAGCCTTTCGCATTATGAGTTCTTATTGAGAATCTTGGTATTCTTTGAGTGTTCATTTTATTTTTATCTCAAACTCCTACACACTTAGACTTATGTAGATTGATGATTTTATTTTTATCCGAGACATTTGGGTATTCTTTGAGTGATCATTTTATTTTTATCCCGAACTCCTACACATTTGGACTTTTGTAGATTGGTCATTTTATTTTTATGCATTTTAATAAACTTGTTTTTTTTTGGTATTTTACTAAAATTCCACTTAGACTCCCAGACATCTATAACATCTCGATTTCAATAAAAATTAAGAACATTTATGGGTATTGTATAAAGTTTTGGGTAAAAAAATAATGTATTTATGTAAACCTTTTAAATTATTATTTATACTTGTACTATTTATTCACTTATTATATTTTACTTATTATATTTTATTATTTCTCATTATTTTACTTATTTATTTCATTATTATTTATTTCTTTAAGTTATTATTATTTATGTGCAGGCACTCTCAACCGGTTATGGGTGTAAGATCTCACTTAAAATTAAATGTAAACGTAAACATTTACATTTAACAATTTTAATCACCCTATTTAAAAATCAATCTAATTATCATTATATATAAACACAATATAAATTTTATAATATAAAGAGGTTTATGAACACTCAAAAAATAGGTATGGTAAATAAATAAAAGTATAAATAAAGCTGAGGTATGGTAAATAAATACAACCTCTTTTTATACTTACTCCAAAGGTATGGTAAATAAATAAAAATATAAAGAAATTAGAGGTATGGTAAATAAATAAAACCACTTTCTATATTTAGTCCATAAACCTCTTTATATTACAGAAGACTCAAAAAAGAGGTTTTATTTAGGTGAAGCCTATGGGTCAAATATGGCCAAGTGCCATATTTATAAAAAAGTTATGGTAAATTAATAAAAATATAAATAAATGAGAGGTATGGTAAATAAATAAAACAATTTTTTATATTTACTCCATAATTCACTTTATATTTACGAACACTCAAAAAAGATGTTTTATTTAGGTGAACTCTATGGGCGAAATACCATGGGCCAAATTATTATTAATACCATGCAAAAAAAATTATTAACCCTAATATTAATATTAATAAAAATAAAGATGGCACATGGTAATTACCCATGGTATCGACCCATGGTATTCACGTGGAATGTAGCATATTTAAAGGGGGAATCAAACCAACATAGATCAATCTTTATTCTAGATCTACTAAGCGTATAGAGTGAAAAATGATTCGATCCTTGGTAGATCCAGAGTAAAGATGGATCTATGCTGGTTTACTTATTACTGTTTACTTTTACTTATTTTCTATCTTTAAATTATAAAACATGTGGAATAAATTACATATTTATTTATTTATTATTTTTAAATTTTAAAATATGTTATATAAATTACAGACTTCACATTGATTACATCTTCAAATATTTATGGATGCTTCATAAATTGTATCTATGAATTAGATTATAGTTTTCATTTAAACCCATAATATACATGCCCTCATTTGAGGCTAATGATGGATGAGATGCATGCTTCATAAATTGTATATTTGAATTAGATTATAATTGTCATTTAAATCCATAATATAATGCCCTCATTTGAGGCTAATGATGGATGATTGTAACGACAACTTTGAAGGTTATGATTTTAATTTAAAATTGGGTCATTATATAAGGAGAATTACTTTTGTGATGAAAGATGTGAGGCTAATCATATTGATTATAGTCATGATATTAGGATCTTAAATTAGAAATTTACCTAGATATGATGAGCAATTCCTTAAAATTCATTATGCAAGATGGACCTTAATATTTGACTATATGAGTTATGGTTAAATTTTGATCTCTATTTGACTTTATGACATCAAGTTGTCTATGATGACCAATGCAGGAAAGTGGTAGTAAACATGTACCAAGAATGAGAACGAGAAATTCCAATTACCAAGAACAATGTTAGCCAAGAACATGAAATCTCGATGTCATTGCCACATTCACTGGTTTGACCATGAATATGAAGTTGCATCCATGCTTGTAGAAGCTTTATTCTCACTATGCTTAAGCTCTAGGATCAAGGGTCATGTCTAGTAAAAGGGTAGCAGATGTGAAGGATTTCATGGAATAAGGAAATGCATGTACCAATTAGGAGCATATGTTGATACATTGCATCCTTTCAACTGTTGTGGTCAGAGAAAATTCTATGGAAGGAAGCAATGCTCCATTATTCTTTTTTATCATCTCTTGTTTCTCAGTTAGCATGCTTCTATTGTACAATTTCATTACGCCTATGCCATGTAAAGATCAATTTGAGTTAATTTTACATTTGATTTCCAATATATTCAACAACCGAAATAGGGGCAATGCAAAAGCAACACTCCCAAGAGCAAGAGGCTAAAAATAACATTTGCTTATTTTAATTGAATTGATGGAACTACAGGTTACTTTGTTACTAGATCTTTCAAATGCAGGCTGAAAGGGTGTACGAGAAAGAGTATGGCAATCTTAAAAAGGCTCTTAAGTCATGCTTGCGTTGGTATTTGGTCCTCCTTTAAGTTCTTAAAAACAATCTTCTTATTGGTAACATATTGTTTGTTCAATGGTATTAGTGTCCATATGCATTTCACTCTCAATTTCTCAGTCTATTTGTTGAAACTATATCTGATTTTCCATTTAAAGTGTGTAATATGTTGTTGAAATTTACTAAAGACAAGTGGCATATTGAAGATAGTCCTAAAAGGAGTATACAAAATTCTTCTAATATCTGATACAAATATTGGGAGAGTTTGTGCCACTAAGGATATTTTGTGTAAGTTGTTTGAGATCAGTGCTATATATTGTTTTAATTATTTTTCAAATGACAAAATTAAAAATGATTTGAGCATAGGTTGTCCATCGGTGTTTCTAATGTCATGATTCTTTCACCTCATGGTTATTTTGGGAAATCAAATGTTTTAGGAATTTCTAACAATACATCGATTAATAGGTAAACAATTTTTTTTATAATTGCAATGTCCATTCCATGATATCCTCTCTTTATTGTTTGATTATATTTTAAGCGTCACTTTTGATTTTTATTTGTATTTTAAATATGAAATTGAAAATACTTGGTATCATGTCCATTTAAACAACAACCAAAGCTTGAAGATGAAACCAGTATTACGCGATATTTATTGAAATTTTGTTACTTGTTTTGTGTTGAAATATTTTCATGGCTATTAGAAAAGTTTACTTTCATGTTGTTATTTGAGCACATGTTGTTTATATACTTGACCAAGGGCATGCGTTAGAGAATGAGATGTTTTTGCAAATAAAACAACAAGGATTAGACATGACACCTCAGATTACTTATTTTCAAAAGTTATTTATAGCTTGAGATTTTCAGAATGTAACATAGTTAGCATGATTGTGCATAAGCTTTCTTTGAAGGTTGAATACTAAGTTACTAAGGTGCTATTTTCTATGGTGACATTTTATTTTCTTTGTTTATACAAGTCATGTAACCACATAGCGGCCACTATTACTCAATGAAAGAAATCGTGTTTGAGATTCTTGCTTTTATGGGAGGAAATGACTTTAACATTGTTGATGTTGAGGTATATGTCATATAAATCCTTTATACTCTACTTTATTTTATATTCTAGTGTTCATCGTATTTCATGTATTACACTCTGCATTGTATCTTCTTTTGTTTACAAAAAAGGAACTCAGTATTGATGGTCAGCAACATGATTTGAAGAAAGTGGAAAACAATAACAATTGGGTGGAAAATGAAAAAAGAGAGAGAAGAGAACCAGTCTAGTGATACCCTTAATGCCAATATCCCGCATAAGACACACACATAGAGATTGATGGTAAAGTCTTCAAAGGTTGTGAATTCACTTGCAATTCTTTGGCAACATAATGAAAATGTCTTATAGTGATGAAACAACATTTCATGTGTAAATTGTAATCTAGCCAATATTAAGTTGTAAACTCATATTGTAATACTTAACATTTCATATAATATAATTTATGTGGTTGAAATGATTTATAGTTTCACTTGATATTGTTTAGTATTGTAATTAACATATGTAACTTTGTATTTTCATATTAGACGAACAATGCATTCTATAACATATTTTTAATTTAGTCACAAAATCATACTAAGTAATTTATGTTGATTAATAATGAGCACATAAAATCAATCGAAAACTACTAAATTAGTAGTTTATATTGATTAATGATGAACACAAACAAAATGAATATACAACTAAATTAGTCATTTACAATAACTATTAATGAAAATAAATGAAATGAATATAAACTACTATATTAGTCATTTATATAATGAATATAAAATTACTGAAAAAAAATAAATGACTATTGTCAATGATATTTTTTTTTATTACAAATGACAGCTAGATTTTGCATATATATGACTATTAGTAGCTAATTTATAGTATCTTATAACACGATGAAAATTTTGTCATATTTCTTTGGTCATTAATTGGTTTCAAACGATGACTAAAATTTGCACACATATGACTATTAGTAGCTAATTTACAGTATCTTATAATGCGACCAACATTTTGGTCATATTTCTTTGGTCATTAATTGGTTTTTTCAGGTGACCATATAGTAATATATTTTGTTGTATATTTGGTAATTAATGACTAAATTATTGACCAAATTTATGACTAAATATACTACTAGACGATGAAATTGAGACAACCAATTAATGACTATGATAAAAATGACTGAAAAATTGTCATTTATATGCAAATTTTAGTAATTTTTTAGTAACTAATTAGCCATTTTGTACTAGTGATTGGCTCATATGAATTTGTGTGTTGTAGTGTCACCTGAAAAGTTCCCTCTGGTCGGTCCATCATGGATGTCACATAACACCTTTCCTGAATCTTATGCTTCCAAGAATCTGAGTAGGACTTCATTATGGTGCTTTCTGAAAAGAACCCCATGCACTAACTAGTAAGATAAAGGTTTTAATAGAAATTCCCTCTTCTTCCATGTGGATAAGTGAGAGGGAAAAGTGCCATGCTCAAGACATTGGTGCACATCTGCGTACTAAGAGTTTGAGATAGAAGTGGAGGTAACTCACTCAACATTGTACGTATCGACATCCTACTCCCATCCAAATGGATCATCTTCTGTTACATTCATTGCTTTTTCTACTAACTAACATACAACATGGCCCTTAATAGTGCGAACTAGTTTACTCTTATAAACTAGTCATCCAATTTTCTCTTCTATCACCCAAATCTTATTGTACAAACAATGATCTAACGCTTCGGTGTGGAACAAAGATAATACAATGATTCTTCAAAATATAGGGTCAGAAGTTCTTGACCGTCTTATATATTGCATACACATATTTATCGATGGAGGGATAGTTTAGTTCATGTCCTTCTAGGCTAGGACTCATAAAATATATAGGTCGCTTATGAGTTTGAGCTTGTTTTTGTGGAAGTAGGATGACAAGAGAAGTATCAGAAGAAAAGGTGTAGAGAAGAAAATCCTTGTTGAAATTTTGGCTATATAAGGCTCGTGCTTCTATGATAGCTTTCTTGATAAGGGAAAATGCATATTTTTCCCTTTTTTCCAACTTATAAATTGTATCGTTCCTCAACATCTCCTACATAGGTTTCACAATTTGCACGTAATCATAGATGAACTTGAGGAGAAGTTTATCTTCCCCAGGAAGGACTACATGGCTTTCTTGTTCACTATGAAGGGAATCTATGTAATAGCCCTGACCCTTTTAGGGCCAACTTTAATCCCACTCTTTGCTATGATTTGTCCCAATAGGTTTCCCTCGGACACCACAAAAAATTCACTTCTTGGGATTAAGAGATATCCTGTATTTTCAACATCGCTCAAAGATTTGCTTTAGGTGGCATAGGTGGTCAAATCTCTTCTTTAAAAGAACTATGACATAATCAAGACACATCACCAAACTCTGACCAATCAGACTGGGAAATACGATATCCATCATATGTTGGAAGGTTGCACCAGCATTAACTATCCCAAAAGGCATTCTCCTGGAAGCGAACATGCCCCACTTCATTTGAAATGCGGTCTTAAGTATGTCAGATTCTGTGAATAGAGCCTGATTATAGCCAGAAAATTAATCAAGTAAAGAAAACATTTCTAACCCAGATACTATTTGTAATATCTGCTCCATTGATGACACACAATGATTTTCTTTGTTTGAGGCGCAGTTGAGATTTCGAAAATCCACGCACAAGCGTATTTGACCAAATTTATTCCTTACTAACACCATATTAGAAACCCACGTTGAATTTCACACGTTTTATATGATATGAGCATTCAGAAACTTCCTCAACTCCTTCTAAATCAGGGGCTCAAGTGTCGAATGCACCTTTCACAATTTCTGCTGAAAAGGCTTGGCCCCTTCCTTTATTGGGATAACATGTTGGATTATTTGTGTGTCATAATTTTTGAGCTCATCATATGTTCACCTGAAAACATCTCAGTACTACTTGAATAAGAGGATAAAGGTTTTTCACTCTTGATGTGTTGAACAAGTACAAATATTAATGAACTTCAAATATTTCCTTGTTCCAAGATTGATCTGCTCATGTGACAATGTTGAATTGAGGGTTTTAATGATGACTCTTCCTCCAAAGCAATTTTGCAAGTCATTCAACTTCTCTAGTGATACCATGCCCTTTGGCATGGAGTTCTCCTTACTTTCTCGAGTTTCATCTCACAACACTTTGTCATGCTTTTCTTTGTCAAATTATGTATCTTTGAATACATCAACATTTGCCATGAAATGCAATATCCGTTGGTCATCATTGAAAACGTGTAAATTAGTGATATTGTCAGGGATGGATGACTTATAAATAATTTCAATATAAAAACCATCCTTAAGTGGTGGAAACCTAGCAACAACATTTTCTAATGCATCCACAGTTTCATTACACATTCTAGGAACAAATACAATATTGAAATCTTTGAATTGATAAATCAAATGCCATGCCTCTTGTTGATAAATTTTCAAATTAACCCTTGTATAGAAGAAATAAATGTGACGAGTGGGTGGTAAAATACCCCTATAGTTTTGTGGACCAGTATCTTCTCAAAAATACACCATAAGCTTCCAAGATGTCCATAATTACTATGTTTATGCATTAATGAAATCATTGATTAGATGATAGGCGAATAAGAACATTTCAAAGTTCACCAATAGCTTTGACTAGAGACCTTTCCAGTTGAATAATCTGTGCATGTACCTTATCCCATTTAACATTTATTTTCTTAGCTACAAACAATGGAATTATGTGTACAGATGCACCAGAATCAACTAAGAAAATGTGTACATTGTAATTAAAAATTTAGAATGTCAACAAAAATGGAGGGTAGAGTGTGTTAGATTCTAATGTTAATGCATTAAGAACAAACTCTAGGGTCCCGGAAGACTTAACAAATCCCTTCTGTGAAGAAGAATTATTACCTGAGGCAGGCTAGTAAAGAGATCAAATAAGAAATTCCCAATAGCTTGTGATCCTTCTAAGCTTGAAGATTGAAATATTAGCACATCTTTCTTCATGTCTTAAATTGTATTATAACCAAGCGTGGCGTTCATCGCCAAAGTGTTTAGAGGGGTGAATTTATTTGATACTTCCAGAATGGTGGACTCGCTTTTGCTATTGGTGGAAGTGTTTTTTTCTATAGCAGTGTTTCCAGACTTATTCTGAGTGTCTTAAGCTGAGTTGACAAGCGGTGTAATTTTTCTTAACAAGTGTTCAATTTCTTCCTTGTTAGCTCATTTTTAGAGATTGGCCCTTGGCTTCCCAACTTATATCGACTATTTTTCTTTTGAATGGTGGCCTCAATCAGTGGCGGTTATTGGAAATATTTCTTTTCAGTTGTGAATACACAACTAAAAGAATTCACTGCGTGCCCAACACTTGTAGCTTCTTTAGCCATAGTGTGATTTATTCCTTTTCTTCTGTTGGATCAGTCTACTCATCTGAAAGTACTGTGTCAATGATATTCGCAATCAGAGTGTTCATGCTACGATTCCACTATGGGCTTATTCTTTTTTTATTTATTTATCTTTTATTTATTTTTTTTAATTCTGAATGATATTCTTGATGAAAAGACTAATATTGGTCCATGCCCATGTTTTTGACATTCAACATGATGTTAGAGCTTTGTGCAGACTTAGCTAGCTAATTTTTGATGTTTTTGGGGTTGGTATCCCTTCTCAGGAAGTTGAAATTTGGGGGCTTTCTACTGGAAATGGTCTCTCTTGACCTCTGTTTTAGCTCTGCTAGCTAATTGGATAGAGACTTAATGGTCCAGTCAAGATTTTAAGATCAATGGATTCTTTATCCTTGGCCTTGCTTGAAGAGGCCTGAGATGTTTTACTTGTGTCCTTGGAGTCTTCTGATGGTTCCTTGTCAATAATGACTCAAATTGCACAAAAGTCCTTTTCAATTGCAATGGATTCTTCATAATTTTTAGCCAAAGTTTATTTTATAGTTCTATTGACAAACTACATGATCCTTGTCGGTAAGGAAAAAACATATATATCAATTGTGATGGAGTCATGAGGTTTCGTATTCATAGGAAATTTGTTCAATATGTGATTGAACCTCTGATTAAAATTTTTAAATTTTTCTTTCTACTCCATATTCATATTACCCAACTCTTTTACTAACATGGTTGGGTATTTGTCATTGGAAAAAATTTCAAGGAACAAATTTTTAAACCCTTTCCAATTCTGAATTGAATTTTCGAGGAATATTTTGGTACCATACAAATTCTCTACCATCTACGATACAAGGAAAAAGTCTACATGCAACATCATTGTAATGTACCTCGAGCATATGCAGGTGTAGGTAGAAGTTTTCCAAATAGTTGTATTTGTTAAAATCTTTTCTAGGTGTCTTGGCATATTGTGTAAAATAATTGGTAGAGAAAGTGGGCTTGAGACGTCCAATCCAGATCTTGGTATGTCATGTCTTCGTGTTTGTGATCCTCCTAATTTTCAGAATCTGAGGGATCTTCCTTCTCCTCTTTGTGAATTCCTAACCCAGATAAAGTGTTGTCTGATAGCACAACGTTATCTTTTTCACCCCCATTAAAAGATGGAGGCTACTCTAGTTTCTCTACACTTTCTGCAGTCTCTACTAACTTTTTAAGGGCGATGAGAACCAGATATTTTATTGTAGAGACCATTATCCCAGTAAGAGTGGTTTCTTTCTTCTTTATAAAATAAGGAAGATTATGTACTCCAGGGATCAATCCAATAGCCTTTATGAAGCGACTGATTATAGGTCAGATTTCCTGGATATGATTGTAAGATATTTCACAATTTTGTTCAGGACTCGGGTGAGAAGATCCAAATTTTTCACCAATATGAGTAGGGGAGGTGTTGGGAATATTGCTACCTTGACCAGAACTAGTATGATGAGGGTGGGTGGATTTATCAAGCATAAAAATATGATTTCCCTCCTCCTAGCACCAGAAATGTTGGCAGTGTTGGACATGCCAACATTTAAATGGGTCTCCCCGATATGTGGTCCTAGTTAGACCTCACAACGTTTGGGATAGGAGACCCATCTGGATTACAACCCAGTTAACATTTTCTTAAAGGTATATGACTTGGATTTAGCTGTTAGCAAGAGCGAGGATCACATATGTGCCTTCAAAAATCAAGTAGGTGTGCGTAGGGAGTGTTCGGTTGTAGGTGTGTCAAGGTTCTTCTATTGCGGAGCGAAAAGAAAGTGAGCCTTTAAGGGGGAGGTAATAGTACCACCCTAGAAAAGACACACATAAAGAGGAAATATATTTCTAAAATCAAGTGGAATAGTCCACAAAGATGTGATGATCATTGCAACCATTACAACACATTCTCAATATGGTAAGCACTAAAAAAACTAAAATAGTTCAACTACTTTAGTATACATGGAAACAAACATGAATCATAAAAATTCACAGAACAATCTTACAAATATTCATAATCCATGCATGAAGAATATGTTGGCCATCAAAGCTTCATATATTAATTAAAAGTTCCAGGACACATGTATATATTGATCACCACTAGCTCCAATAGTGGATCATTATAGCCACTACTTGCTCCCCAAAATAACTATCTTGTTTCTTTGATGCCTTATGGGAGAAGCCATGTGAAAAGTATTTTTCTTGTATAATGAGGGTGTATATATAACCAATGGGGTGATCCGTCACCTCCCTTGTGACTCTTTGACTACCTTCATGACTCTTTGATTTTTACATGACTCTTTATATTCTGTACATGTCCTTTGGACTTCCACTTTATAATACATTTTCGAATAAGAATTTACATAATCCACAAAATGATGTTGTATATGATGACTCATGACATGGAATGCATGATGACATGTCAATGTCAAGTCATTCTTTGTCGCTGCTTGTTTTTTGTCTTCTTGAGAGTGATCTCTTTTCCACCTCCATATGGCTTAGAGATGAGGAGTCTTCACTGTTATCAAGTCTTGAGATGTGGTTGAAAATTGATGTCCATTTTCTTTCTCTTGATTGATCAACTTGTATCTTCAGCTATAGAGGTATCTTCTAGCATGATCTCCTTCTTCAACATCCTGTCATAGCATGATGAAGTACCTGCATATGTAGTTCACTCATGACAAGATGACATTAGTTTGATAAACCCCTAGTTTAGGATGTTACATGATGATCGACTAACTGAGTTGGAACTGGGTGGCAGGGTAAGGGAGAGGCTCATTGACTATGTAATTGCACAGCTCGGGCAATCAAGGGTCAGGTCTAAGCCTTGAGGTTGCACAATGTGCAATTCACGTTGGACTGGGCTTGAGGATAGTGTAGTTGGGGAGCTCAAGGAGCTATGTTGAGGGATTGATGATTGGATTTTCCCATTGAGTGGTGATAGAAGGACAAGGAGGCCAAGTGATTACGTAGTTCAAGAGCTCAAGGGTTTGGCTTGAGGACTGAGACTGTGCAATGTGCAGTTCAGGCATAGATGGAGGGAAGGATTGTGCAATTTTGGAGCTCATAGGTTGGGCTTGAGCACTGTTATTGTGCAGTGCACAATTTTGGGTGCACATTATGTTGTTCCAAGAGGCAAGGTTGTTTCTTGGGGGTTAAGACTGGTTTAGGAAGGCAAGATGAGGCTAGGTTGCCAACTCGGGGGGTTTTTCGGATTTGACTAGGTGTGGGATCCATGAAGATGATGTGAAAAGTGACAAGAATTGATTTTGATCACACAGTTAGAGCACTTGACAACACAACATATACATCTAGAACACATGAAAAAAATACTTTCCTCAATGTGACAACTTTGCGACGGGATTACACCAAGTGCAACACAAAAAATACACTTTGCGATGATTGTGATGACACTTGTGCTTCAATGCTTGAAACTTTGGAAATGAGTGTGACACATGTTTACATGGTAAGACCAACTCATTTACGCAAAGATTACACATGGAAACCAATAAAACTAGCTTTAATGCATTGTGTGACACCTGACATGCTAAAAGATGACACTTTGATTTTGTTGCAAATGGGACAAAAAAACTTAGAGAAAACACTCGTAATAACTCTTAATGTTTGCGATGATAGTATGGAAGTTAAAGTAGGCTCCAAAATTTGGGTGAAGGCCCAAATTTTGGAGAATGTTGTAGCAACGACAACACTTAATGTTGCAACACAATATTGATGATGAAAATCACACAAGAGAAGATGCCATGTGGGAGCAGTCCACATACAAGAAGATTTTTGTAGAAGTTCAGGACATGCTTAGACAGTTTGGAAAAATGGAAGAGTTACACCAACAAATCAAGAATTTGAAATTTTAAGAATACAACAAAAAGAAAAAATTAAAGCAATTTAGAGGATACAAGATTTGGAAGAAAAGAAAAAGAAAGGAAATTTGGTTGATGTCATTTTTCTAAAATTGTAAGCCTAGCTGAGACTTAGACTAACAGGCACACTTAGACTAGCATACATCTTAACTAATTTTTTATGTGGTTTTAATTAAGGGGGAGTGTTGGAGAATCTAATTCCAACCACCTGTTAG
>APFE031583201.1:341799-359516 GCA_000404065.3 Pinus taeda | reverse complement strand
CACCTCATCCACATGAAATTTAAATCAATAATTTAACACAAAGTAAAATCCACACAAACCAACCATTTTTTCATTTTTTTTTTTGTGAATTTAGGAGTTTATATTAGAGGAATATTACATCATTGGTTGCCTTTGTGCAATATTACATCATATTTGCAATTTTGTCTATTATTAAAGAGGAATCGAGATCTACTTGAGATAACCAGTTTGCAAAAATGCATTCTTCCAATAGAATGGTGCTTTATCGATTAAACAGTATCAACAAATATGGCCTAGGGAGCAACCAAGAAGCAATCAAAATCCTTAAAAAAGAAAATTGATAAAATTTAATTGACAATTGATAAAATTTAAAAGGGCAAATACTTTATAGGAAAGACAATAATGAATGGTCAGAGTAGTTGCCTAGGACATTTCCATTTTCAGTTTTGATAAGGAAAATTGTAGGTAAAGGTAGTCTTCTTACTTCAACTAAATACATATTCATATTTTGTATGTTTTTGGACTGTCACTTTATTAAAAAAACGTAACACCAATCTGGAAACAAAGAGACACCATTCACGTTTAATAGAAAGTAACAGAGACACTCCTTTGGAAAAAATTTATCGTGAAAGGAAATATCATGAAATACTGTCCATGAGAAGCATTTATTATCCATGCATAAGCAAAAGGCACTAGAATGGTTGGCTAAATTAATCAGCGAAACCACAATTGAAACTATGCATTTTGAGGTGAATGCCCTTATAGTTCTGAAAGCCTACTCACTGTAATAGTAGGTTCCTATTGGATAGTGTTGGGATAGCACCTACTAGTGTTGGGATAGAAAATCTCGATCCTTACCCTCTAACAGGAACCAGGGTAGGGATGCATTCACAATTATTCATTCTGAGAAGCATTATCCTGTCCGTTAGGGTGGTGATAATGGGGGGGGGTGGGGGAGAAAGTTCAGTAGAAAGGAGAAACAGAGAGACCCTTTGGCCATTGGAAAACTGGATTCTTCAAAATTAAACTGAGAACCACTATAACAAAGTGGAGGTCAGAAGCCTCAATTTCCATGAGGAGGAAGGGGGGAATCTGGGTGTTAAAGAGGGCTATTGTAATTCTCTAGGCTGGGAGCGATTAGAAAATCTTGGGACAGAGAAGCCTGTGTTTACTCTGTTCAAACTAATTCTGACTTATAAGGAATTTTCACTGGTTTATGGTTTAACTAATATAACCACCAGGGTGCAGTGATCCTCAGAGTCTCAGAACTCATATAATGCTCCAACCCAGGAACATATGATCCATCCAGAACAGGTGAGCCGCCCGGTAAAGGAGGAATTAAGCTGGAAGGAGAAGGGGATGGTAAAGGAGGATAAAGAGGTGGGAAAGAGAGGAAATACAGGAATGGGCAAGGTAGGAAAAAAGATGAAAGGGTTGGAAGCAACTTCCAGCAGAGGACCAAGTAAAAGAGGAAGGAAGACTGGAAAACTGAATATGCATAACCTAATAAATGCATACATGGTAGGAATACCACTGGAGGTGAAAGAAATAATATCCAAGTGGGAGAGGGAGCTAAACGATAGTATAGAAAATCAAGAGATCAAGGTAGAAGAATGGGAAACCATGGTTAAAGACTCTGGGAATACCAGAGGATGTCAAACGTTGTTCGGGAAAACAATTCAACAGTACTAGGTCATGAAGAATATCCTGGCCAAAGAAATGACGACATATAAGGAACGAGAGGAACCAGAGGATTCCAAACCAGGCTAAGCCTAGTGTGAAGGATCTATAGAGGGAGATTCAATCTGTCCAGATGCAATTGTATTGAAACAACCTCACGGTAAACATGATTGAATAGAGAATACAGGATATGAAGAGAAGTGAAATCCTGGGATCCAACGCGAAAGCCCCAGCCCCGATGGACTCATTAGATGAATGAAGCAGTTCTTCAAGTAGAATTTTGTTTATATTTCGGCTAGCATTTACTGTTTTAATATGAATTTTATAGTAGATAAAACTGCCAATGTAGCCTTGATGGTCATGAAAGCTCTCTTTAAATTCTAGACAACATTCGATGTAGACAAGTAGCCAACAGACCTGGTTTCTTGCTGGTATGTTGAGGCCACCTACAATTTTTGTTAAATATATACTTGTTTCCATAAAATATTAATAGAAAAAGGATATACCAAGCTTACATCATATATATATATATATATATATGTGTGTGTGTGTGTGTGTGTGTGTGTGGGAAATAGAATTAAACACTTGAAAACATTGAAGTATCAAACATAATTTTATGAAAGCTAAACTTATAGTTGGAAAAGTATTTCTCACATATGAGATGAGCATATAGGTAGTTCCTACACCTTTGTTCTCTACAATCCCACATTGTATGAAAATTTGTTGTATTGATAGTTTAGGTACTAAGACTTGACTTGAAAGATTTAAAGGTATAATCCCATAAAAACAAAACAGAAAATTTAAAAATAAATATAAATATACAATGGCGAAGATATGGACCCACATCTCTGGACGTGCCTCATGCAAAAAGCTCTGCAATTTACACGTCTTTAGAAAACATTTCTTATGTTGTGTTTATTTCTTCTTCCTCCTCTCATCCTATTTCTAGCTCTAATGAGACATCCAATGAGCTTCTAATGTCTGCATCTTATGTTTGACATGAGTTTTGCTTTGTATCTATATTACTTTGGAGTATTAAGGATTAGCTTTTGGTTTTTATTTTTATTTTTTATAGATTAGGATTAGGAGTTTCTGTTGCACTCCCATTATGTACTTGCACTAATTCTACTTTTGAATCCCACTAAGTAACTCTTGTGGTCATTAGTTGGACATTAAACATAATATTCTCTTATCTTATCTACAACTGCGTTGCATTGATCTCAATCTCTATCACTTTAACAGATACTTTAGCACTTAGATTCCTTCATGTACTTATAATTATTTCTACGAAATTTCTTTCACAGTCCCGCATTGTCCTTTTGTTTGTTGGATGTACTATTCAATCCCATTGAGCTATTGCGATCATTTATTGAAAATAAATAAAACCACCTTGTCTATTCTTATAATATTATCTAGTATCGAAATGTGCGTTAATGAGCCTAATACATTCAATTTAGTTTCTGGCAATTCAATGTTAAAATAAAGAGTATATTTGCAATTATGTCTACTATTAAAGAGGAATCAAGATCTACTTGAGATAACCAGTTTGAAAAAATACATTCTTCCAATAGAATGGTTCTTTATTGATTAAATAGTATCAACAAATATGGCCTAGGGAGCAACCAAGAAGCAATAAAAATCCTTAAAAAAGAAAATTGATAAAATTTAATTAACAATTGATAAAATTTAAAAGGGAAAATACTTTATAGGAAAGACAATAGTGAATGGTCAGACTAGTTGCCTAGGACATTTCCATTTTAGTTTTGGGCAAGGAAAATTGTAGGTAAAGGTAGTCTTCTAACTTCATCTAAAAATAGATTCATATTCTGTATGTTTTTGGACTGTCACTTTATAAAAAAAAAATGTAACACCAATCTCGAAACAAAGAGACACCACTCACGTTTAATAGAAAGTAACAAAGACACTCCTTTGGAAAAAATTAATCGTGAAAGAAAATATCATGAAATAGTGTCCATGAGAAGCATTTATTATCCATGCATAAGCAAAAGGCACTAGAATGGATGGCTAGATTAATTAGTGAAACCACAGTTGAAACTATGTATTTTGAGGTGAATGGCCTTATATTTCTGAAATCCTACTTAGTGTAATAGTAGGTTCCGATTGGATAGTGTTGGGATAGAACCTACAAGTGCCTAACAATCAATAAATGTTAACTTAGAAACAATTCACAGTTGAAGAAGTTGCAACTGAAACGTAAAAAATAAGCGTGAGGATGGTCAAGTTAAAACTTGCTACATGCAGTTCGGGCTACAATTTTGATTCCTTCACTCTTTGTAAGTTCCTTGCCATCTCTCATGGGTGGCTCTATATTAACGTTTGGAAACACCACTTCACTATTGGAGGTCGTCCTCAATTTAGACTAAGACTACACTTGTCTACAGTCATTCCCCCTATGCATGTCTTCTACCATGTGCATGCTATCTTGCCCCTTCCTTTCCCTTCCCGTAGTCTATTTCAATCATTTTTTGCATTGTCCTACTTTTATCCAAATTAAGAAAGTCATAAGCATACATTGGCTCTACCTTTATACATTTTTCTTGTTGAGTCTTCTTTGAAGTTTTCTTCATTTGTCTTGGTATGCTGGGATTGAGTGGGGTCTGGTACCGAATTGATTTAATTCCATGTTGTTTAATGGATTTCTAGTGGAGTGCTTGTTGATGCATACCATGTTGTTGGAGGGCCTATTGATGTGCACTTCTAGGAGAGGGAAATAGGCTCTGAAAACCATTCATAAGCAACACTACCCTATCCGTATCCCTATGACTACTATAGTTGTTGCTATTATTATTTTTACTATGAGTCTTTGCCATATTTTGTGCTACGCCATGAGAAGGTGACTTACTTGAATTTTGATACATTCAATGATTCTTGGAAGCAGAAGAGTCCTTCAAGGCACTCATTCCAGAAGATTTCTCCCTCTGTTGTTATTGTGAGGACGAGGATCAAACAGGAGGATCCTCATTCTGTAAAATAATGTTATTTTTGGATTCAGATTATGAGACTCCAAAAACGTTGAGGACTTGCTTGTCTTTCACATCAAATTCATCCACCCCACCTCACACCCAAATCTAAAGAACAGAAAGGAAAATTTCCCATAGCTCAAACCCACATCAAATCATAAAAAAATGTTGACCCAAATCACACAGGGTCCAGTTTTTAAATCAAACATGGCTTGAAACCGCAGCAGCACACTAGAAATTTGTCATAGTTAAAAACCTAGAGGGGAACAAGACAAACATAGCTAGTGATAGTAAAAGTATCCAATGATGTTGATGTGGCATTTAAACAATAGCTAGTTGAAGATATGCCAGAAAATTTATATAAAGCAATGCACAAACTGGAAGAAGCAAGAAATCCAAAGGAAACCACTCTGACTCTTGAGTTTGTCACTAGTCAATGGCAAAAGTGGGATTCCGAGAATGAGAAAAGGATCCATACCAAAGATGAGGGTTGTATTGATAGATTAATGTCTTTAGCCGGTCTTCTATGTTCACATGAAGTCCACCAGAAAGAGGAACATGAACACTAGTCGATCTCCTCTATTCACATGCAATCCACCACAAAGAGGAATGTGAACACAAAGACTTTGTTAGAGGAATGTGTTTCATAAGATGCTTGTCCCAATAAGTCATTATGAGATGTTGGGAGCCCCTCCCAGAGAATAGATCTCAAATTTGGTAGGCATGTGAAGCCGAAAGTGGCCTCCACCCTCGATCTTTCTAAATTTTTCATCCGTGAGGCACTGTGGTCGGCCTGTGTATTTCGTTTTTATGAAACTTTTGACGTGTTTATTTGGGAATAAACTGATTTTACTAAATTTGACATCTATGAGATGGTGTTGCTGGCATATGCATATCATCTTTATGAACTTTTGACGTGTTTATTTTGGGAATAAACTGATTTTCCTGATAAAAAAAATAAAAAATTGCAAACATGCGTCAATTTTGAAGCCAAAGTGCGATGGCATGATCGTGCCCTTCCTTCTCCTTCTTCCCTTTGGATAAACCTTTTAGATGGAGGGAAATGAAGAATTTTGTTCATTCTCCCCAATGGACAAACCAAATGGAGGGAAATAAAAAAAATTGATATTTAAAAGAAACAAATCCATGAAAATTTGAATGGAACTTAAATGAAAGGCCATTGTTAAATGTTCGTGTGTTTTTTAAGGGAATTAAATTATATTAAATAAAATGTTAGTTCTTTCATAGTAGGTATTTCTAATTATTAATATTTATTAATTTATGAAAATTGTTAGGTTTTTGTGTTACCAAATATTATTCGAGGGGATTTTGGTTGATATATCAAGAGTGAATTAGGGTGATATCAAAACAAGTTTTGTGTAATGATTAATTATCATTTATAATTAAATGTTTGTTTAATAAGGATAATTAATTTATGTATATTTTTTATGATGATTAATAGAGGGAGTCAACATGGAAAAGGTAATACTTTGGCTCTCACATGTTTTAGAAAATTGATATTTTTTTTTCCATAAACATTAGGGTTGGAAAATAACATAGCTTCTAGTAATAGCAAAGTAGTAATGTCATAGGATTAATGATCATTTCCAATTAAATGTTTGTTTTAGTCAGGGTAACTAATCTATGGAGATTTTCCATGATGTTCAATAGAAGGAGTCAACATGGGAAAGGTGATAGTTTGTCTCCCACATGCTTTAGAAATTGATCCCATTGTCCATAAACATTATGGGTGGAAAAAAATCATACGCTCTAAAGACAAGTTTGTTCCAAATTAGCTATTTCTTGAACCACAAATTGTTGTTGACCTCATGGATTTGATAGAAATTTGGCAGCTTGTAGGGTAGTTTCAGCATGAAATAATTTTGTCACTTATTATCTAGTCATATTTTTTAATCCTAGAGTAAATTAGTCATTTAAGTTAGTCGCTTTCAGTTTAGTCACTTATTAGGTAGTCGTATATTTTATCCCTAGACTAGATTAGTCATTTAAGTTAGTCATTTTTAGTTTGGCCACTTAAAATTTCTCAAATTAAGTAGTAATTCACTTGAAATCATTGTGCTGACTAATGGTTTTAGTCACCTAGTCATTAATTTCATCATTTTTTACTAGTGTATGCATATTGTATTTCAGCTATCTTGTTTACTCTAAGTGATATATGTATTTGTTTGCTTACGGATGTGTGTATAGACTCTTTCTGTATATGCATGTATGAATCGAACTGAAATGTGTTGTTGGTTTAACCATCACTTTGGATTGCTAGCTGACTTTCCTTCCAGTTTTTGATGCATCTTTGCTTGTGTGTTCCCTTCATGTGTTAGAACCGTTCATGCACCTTCCTTGACTTGTTGCATATGTCACACCCTTACATATTCCTTGCCTCTGCACGCAACCACGGTCAAGGTGATACTATACAACCCACTGCTGGGACTCCTACACCAAACTGTCTAACGTCTAGTTCGGAATTCTTACTGGGGAGATCCCCTAACATGTTGGCGGGTCCAACACCATCAACATGTACATAACACAAGATGTATATGGGGAAATAAATTGCTCAAAACCCTACTATCTATATTGCATATGTCAGAAATATAAGTGAAGATACAAAGCTTGTTCTCACAAGAACAATTCCGCACAAGTATGCTCAACTCTCTCATCTCACAAGCTAGCCCTTGGCCAAAACTTAGCCAAATTTTCAGCTCTCTAAGCCCCTAATCTCTTACATAATTCGTAGGAGGAATAAGCTGTATTTAAAGGGAATTCATGCTTCCAAAAATGTGAAATACAAACATAGGATCAATCCATGATACATGCATGACATTTACACCCCAGTAAATAATACCACTGATAGTACACTATCCATGCATCCTAGTCTCAAATGGGTCTTTCTATGAAGTGACATGCATGATTTTCTCATAAGGGAATCTTCAGTTAACTAGAGTAGTACTAGTGGATGCATTAGTGCACCAACTAACTGTTAGTCCTATGTTAGTTCCAAAAATTTCTTAAAACTAATTTAACTGAACTTAAATAAGTAAACTAAGTGATCTAATTTCCAACTCAATTTAAGTTCATATTGCACCCCTACAGCTTAGGGAAAACATATCCATGACTACAGAAAGATTTCCAACATGAAATTCATAAGCTAATTAAGCTAATTAAACTTAATTAACTATTTACAAGTTTCTACGAAAATAGAATTCAATTTTAATTCTGATTTTAATTCAAGGACAAATTAAACTGGAATTTCTTGTTGCCATTTCTCAACACTCCCTCTCAACAAGAAAGGGATTATCATCTACCCCGATCCTATCTTTGCGAAACTCAAATTTACATCTTGACAATGCCTTTGTCAAAATGTCAACATCTTTCTCCTCCGTAGGAATGTACCTTAACAACATAAAACTCCTCAATACACAATCTCCGAGATGATGATATCAGATATCAATATGCTTGGACTGATCATTAAAAAATTGATTTTCAGAGAGTTTGATACAACTCTGATTATTGTAGTAAAACATAGTAGGATCCATCTATTGACCAAACAAACCAACCAAGATCTTCCTCATCTAGATGTCCTCACATGTTTCCTGACTTGCAGTCGTGTACTTTTCCTTTGCCGCACGAGTGCAGCCAATCTTTGTTTCCTACTGTACCAAGAAATTGGTTTGACCCAATACTAACGATCCCTCCTTATGTGCTTTTCTGGTCAGATGGACTCTTTGCCCAATATGCATCGATGAAGCCTTGAAGCTTCACTCCCTCTGTCCTTTTGTAGCATAATCCATACTGAGAGGTGCCCATGAGGTTTCTCAACACATGCTTTGTTGCCTTCTAATAGATCTTGGTAGGCCTAACCATCGCTTGACTAAGCTGGTTAACTGCTTAACACATATTTGGTCATTTGTTCACCAAGTACACGGGTGAACCCACAAGCTTCATATAAACAATAGCTCCCACTACTTCTCCTGAAGTAGCATCCTCCTTCCTCAAGTTACCTGCTAGAGGAGTCTCCATGGGTTTGTTTCTCTCCATACAGAATCTCGTAAGTATCTAATTGGCATACTTTTCCTGAGACACAAACAACTCCCCATCACCCTGCCACACCTCCATGCCAAGAAATTAATGCATGAGCCCCATGTCCTTCATCTCAAACTCTCTTGCAAGGTCCTCCTTACAAGATTTTATCAATTGATCATCACCTGTGAGTATGTGATCAATAACATAAAGCATAATCATCAACCATTTACCTTCCACCACTATGTGGTACAGGTTTGCATCCACTTGACTCTTCGTGAACCCCAACCTCATGAAGTAGCTATCTATCCTGGTGTACGAAGCATAGGGTGTTTTCTTCAACCCATACAACTCTCCCTTAAGCCGGCACACATGCAACTCCCGGTCAAAGGTTTCAAAACCTTCAGGCTACACTATGTACACCTCTTCCTCAATCATGCCATTAAGGAAGGTTGTCTTCACATCCATCTAATGTATCTTCCAACCCATCTCTGCTGATAGTGCCAAGATAGATCTAATCAACAATTACCTCGCAACAGGAGCAAAGGTCTCATCATATTCAATCTCCTCTACCTATTAAAAGCCACAGGCCACAAATCTAGCCTTATGCTTCTCCACACTACCATCCACATCTTTATTTACCTTGTAAAGCCAATGGGATCTCACCACTGACTTGTCCTCCGGTCTCGGGACCAGATCCCAAACACTATTATGAAGTATGGAGTCATACTCCTCCACCATGCCAACAACCCAAATCGGATGCTGCACTACTTCCTTAAAGGAAGATGGCTTTGTCTCAACACATTCGCCCATAAGAACCATGTATCCAATGTCCCTCTCAGGTGACCTCCTCTGCTTGCACTGAGAAATGGGTGCTCCCACATTCTCCCGTCCATCGTCCAACAATCTACCAACCTCTCTGGTGCACTTTCTTCCCTCTCTTGAAGACTCTAATTGAGTGGATGTCTCCACTCCTGGATCCTCTACATGTGGCTACTCCACATAATTATGAGGCTCCTCAACCTTAGGAGCTAAAATCTTCTCATTGGCATGTAGCTCAAACTCCCTCCCAAGGGAAACTAACATGGCCTTCCCCTCATTGAATCTGACATCCCTATGAACCACTGTCATCCAACTGGTTAGAAAGTACACCCGATAGTTATGAGGTGTATCAGTGTACCCCACAAATATCCCTAACTCTACTCTAGGCTCAAGATTCTTTCACTCATCTTTGGTCACATGGAAATATACCGATGGACCAAAAATCCTGAGTAACCAACATCTAGCCTCTTACTGGAATAAGCCTCCTCTAGTGTCTTCATCTCAAGTATCTTATGTGGGCTGCGGTTCTGAACATAAATCATTGTGTTGCATGCCTCATCCCACAAGTGTAGTAGTAGGCCATGATCATGCATAATCGCCCTTGCTTCCCCTACTATGCTTCTGTTCTTCCCCTTGGCCACCCATTCTGCTGAGGGTTATGGGGTGCCATCAACTCTCGTTTAATCCCTTTCACTGCACATAAGTTCTTAAACTCATTTGAGACATACTTGCCACCATTATCACTATGTAGAGCCTTAACCTTGTTTCCCAACTCTTTCTCCATGAATGCTTTAAACTCACAAAACTCTTTGAAGGTTTGATCCTTTTTTTGCATGAAAAATATCTAGCATTTACAAGAAAAATCCTCAACAAATAGAATATAATACCTTTTTTTGGTCGTGGATGTTGTTGAGAATTGTCCACACACATCTAAATGGACTCACTCTAGAATATCCTCCGCTCGACTGTCTCTGTCGTGAAACGAATACTTGGTGTATTTTTCCAAAAGTACACCCCTTGCATGCATCAACTTGTTTATGCGTACCATTGGGAAGACCGCTAGAGATATGTTGCAATATATTCAAAGCCCCACAATGAAAGTAGCCCAATCGCCTATGCCACAACTCCCCAACGTCTCAGCTCTACACCCTTTCTTCTTTTGTTCTCAAAGAAGCACACTCCTCTGCCTACATATTATAGACATTCTTCATCAAAAGCCTTATCTTATTTACCTAACCCATGGCTATGTGTCGAAGGAATGCCTTTCCTTTCGAGAAGATCACATCATAGCCACTATCCTCAAGCATGGAAATGAATACCATGTTCTTCTTTAGCTCGGGAGCATACATAACATTCTTAAAGGTGAGTGGAGCCCCATGCTACCCCTAAAAGGTAATTGTTCCCAATCCAGCAACACTATACTTCCCATTGTCACCCAGCTCAATATGCATCTGGAGACCTTTCTCCTCCAGGTCACTAAACAACTCTTTGTCACCAGTCATGTGGAATGAAGCTTCACTATCTAAGTATCATACACTTCCCATCATTGACGACACCATGCATGTAATGAGAGAAAATTCCAATTCAAATTGAGAGGCCAAAGCCTCACCCTCTACTCCTCTTGAGGACTCCTTCTTGAACTTCTTGAGTGGACAATTTGTAGCAAAATGGCCCAACTCATGACAATGAAAGCACTTAACTTTTGTCATGTCTTTCTTCTTACCTCCATGATAAGAATCTGATTTGGAATGGGAATCTTTCCCTTTTCCCTTCTTCACCTTAATTTCTAAGGCACAGTTCTCTTCATAATCAATCTTTGATGAAGAGCCATCCCTGGTGTTCCTCCTGATCTCCTCCTGCATCAAATCTGACCACATTCCTTCCCAATCTGAAAGCTTCTCCTGACCATTGGCAAAGTCCTTATAACTATACCGACTCTTTGGGAGACTAGAAGAGCAAGAGTCACCATATCATCCTCAACAACCGTGATTCCAACAATTCAAAGTTCATCGCGACATTGAGTGAACTTAGTCAAGTATTATGGAATCATCTCACCTTTGTCCATTTTGATTTTTCAAAGTTTATCCTTCAATGCCAAGTTCCTTTGGTCATTGTTGTTTTGATACAAGTCTGTCAATGTTTTCCACATAGAATATGGAGTTTCCTTGCCATGGACACATGAGAAAATGTGGTCTCGAACTCCTTCAAGGATTATCCGCCTCGCCTTTGCCACACACTCCTTCCATTCAGCCAGTGTTTGTGCATCTGTTGCTACTAGCTTAGGAATTTCTTGATCAATGAATTCCTTCAAGCAATTATCCTCTAGCATAGCCTCCATTTTGTCCCTCCAGGCTATAAAATTCGAGTTTCCTTCCAAGGCATACTTGAGCCGCAAACTGTAGAATTCCATCTGCCAATCCTAAACTATGTATTACAAATTCAAATTTCATCTGTAACCCAAAACTCAACACTTCGAAATCTCCTCTAGTATATTGTCTTCAACTCTGATACCATGTAGAAAATCCTGTAGATTCACAAGGTCATGCAATTTACTAAAGCATGGGACAAGAATATACTTCTACTTTCAACCAATGGAAGCCAATAGATCAATTAAAATAATAAGAATAAGAGGAAGATAAATCAATGACACATAACACAAGATGTATCTGGGGATAGACACTACTCAAAACCCCGCTATTTGTATTGCATATATTAGAATTGTGAGTGAATATAAAAATCTTGTTCTCGAAAGAAAAATTCCAGACAAGTATTCTCAAATCTCTTAGCTCACAAGCTAGCTCTTGGCCAACACTTAGCCAATTCTGCAGCTCTCCAAGCCCCTAATCTATTGCATAATTCCTAGGATGAATAGCCCGTATTTAAAGCAAATTCATGCTTCCAAAACTGTGCAATCCAAACATAGGCTCAATATTTGATGCATGCATGATATTTACACTCCGGAAAATAATACCACTGATAGTACACTATCCCTACGCTCTAGTCTCAACTAGGTGTTTCTCTAAACTAACATGCATGAGTTTCTCATGAGGGAATATTTAGGTAACTGGAGTAGCACTAGTGGATGCATTAGTGCACCAACTCACTCCTAGTTCCAAAAACAATTTAGAACTAATTTAACTAAACCTAACTCAATAAACTAAGTGATCTAATTTCCAACTCAATTTAAACTCATACTAGACCCCTAAAACTTAGGGAGAACATATACATGTCTACAAAAAGACTTCCAACTGGGAATTCCTAAGTTATTTAGGTTGATTAAACCTATTTAACTATTTACAAGTTTCTATGACAATAGAATTCAATTTTAATTCTTAGTTTAATTCAAGGACAAATTAAACTAGAATTCTTGTTTCCATTTCTCAACAAAATCAGCTCATGAGACCTTTTGTACTCACAGACACAGTTTGGTGAAATGAGGTCTAAAACCTTTTGAGAGAATTTTGAGGAATCAAAAGACGTTTTTTTGGGGGTAAAACATTTCCACAAAAGCGCCATATCTTTTCATATTATTCTAGACATAGAGACCTTTCCAACAGCACAAGAAGCACATCAATTGAAATCTCTATGCAAAAGTTATGCCACTCAGAAGTTGACCTTCTTGTTTTCACACCTATAGTTTGGGAAGATGTCACATCAACCCCCATTATTCATGGAAAAGGGTCTAGCCACATGTTTTTGATGTAAAATAATCTAGAAGAGTCTATTTTGTAACTCTAGTAGGTTATCAAGATGTGTTATAACCGGGCCACTAGGAGGAAGAGGCATTCCATTATTTCGAGAGCATTTTGTTCAATAGTTGAGAAAAGATATCCAGGAGAGATGGGAGGTAGAGCACACACAAAGGATTTGTGCACTCTAGTAGCCCATGGCCACTGGCATTATTTTTTTATACCTATAGCCATATTTCCAGATAGAGAAAGACAACGAAGCGAGCTCACCTTACTGCTAGGTTTTCTCCTGAAAGGGTTGTCCAACAAACATATATTGTGTCTTGTGTGTGTGTGTGCTTATGTTATTGTTCTCTACTTTTCTTAATAATTTCCATTTGCATGCATGCACTAATTACAGTTGAATCCACAAACCTTAAAGTTTAATAAACTATAATGGTGTAGAATTTTCAGAATTTTAATATAATATTATTAGATTTGTTGTGATGAACTGGCTAATGGAATATCCATGAAAGTTTATGGATCATTTGGTATCAGAGAAATTTATTTTGGTATTTGTGGATATTTTTAGGGTATCTAGGTCTATAGGGTTGAAAATCATAAAACCCTAATCATGGTCGATGAATCTGTAAACGAACCTCGTGATCCTGCAGAGTTGAGGATTTCGCGTCTCAAACAACAAGTCACAACTATAAACTACAATGTAATCCTCCTCATGGAATACCTAATTAATAAGCTCGGGATATTTGGAGAAGATGGGGGTTCGAATGTAGAGGAAAAAACTGAAGGGGGATTAAGAGATTGGGAAGACATGGAGAATAAGCTGAGGAAAGAAACCAGAAAAGATCAACCTATTTCAAGTGTCGTGAATTAATCCCTATGTAAAATGGAAGAAAAAATCAATATTAAGTTGTACCATTGTGTGATTGATGCTCTGAAGCTGAACCATTAGTTGTAGCAAGTGGAATTTTATTTCAGTTTCCATCAGATCGAGGAAGGGAAAAAGATCTCATTTACGCCGCTGAAATTAGAGGCTCATGCACTGAGTTGGTGGGAGAGCCACACGGAGACCCTGAGGTTGGATGGAGAATGTCTAGTGAATAAGTGGGAGGGTTTCAAAACCATCATTAAGTCATAGTTTTATCCCATTGGGTACGTGGAGGACCAGTGGATCCAGTGGCATTAATTCAGGCAAAAGTTGAGCCAAAGCATGTAGGAGTACACCACATAAATCAAAAACATGGTTATAATGGTAGGTATCTCTCCAAATAACCCATATGTACTCTTCAAGTATTTGGGGTGTCTACACTGCCATCTACATGAGAAAGTGATGTTGTTCAAGCCAAAATCAGTGGACGAGGTTTGTGTGCAGACACATTACCTGGAGAACAAAGGCTTGAAAAGAGTGGAATCAAGTGGATGAAAGTAGAAGGAGCAACAAGAATCTTCTAAGGAGGGGAATGAGAAGAAAAAGGGGGAAAAGATATAAATATGACAACCACAACACACTACTGCAAAGATCCTAGCAACCAATACAACCACTACAACATTGATGGACATACAAAGAAGAGTTGGAAGTTGCATCCAGAGCTAAACCCGAAGAACATTAAAAAAGATAATAAGAAGAAGAATCTCATGACCACTAATTCGAGAAACCAAGTTGAAAGTAGCTCAGACTTGGATGAGAAGATCGTATGTAAATCAATGTAGAAGGAGGTGAATCTGAGTAGATTCAACAACAGGAAGAGAAGGAAATGACCAAACTCTTCCATATAAAGATACAGGTCAAGAAGACAGAGATTGATTCTCTATTTGACTCAAGATCGCAGATGAATCGCATTACAACAAAGTTGGTCAAGAAGTTGGGGCTGAACTTTCATGATCATCCAAACCCATATCCACTGGGATGGGTGAATAAGGATGCAGAGTTTAAGGTAACAAAACATTGCAAAATTAGATTTGCTATCAGTGCTGATTTTATTGATGAAGTAGATCCGGAGAGTCCATACATGTACATGCATGACACAATATTCATGAGGAGAGCTAACCAGTATGGACTCATCAAGGATTGAAAATCGTACATCATCAATGTGAAAAAATGAAAGTTGAAAATTTCACTGGTAAGAGCCACCAAGCCAAGAAATTGACGAGTTCTAGTAATAAGTATGTTTTATTGGTTTTAAGAGAAAATCATTCTGAAGAGGAGTCAATAAGAAGGAAGGCATCCGTGGAGGGGTGTACTAAGAAACAAAAACAACAATTGGAGGAGTTGCTACAGGAATACAAGGATGCATTTTGAGAGCCTAAAGGGTTACCACTTAAGAGATAATTGACGCACGAGATCCAACAATTGTCAAGATCCCCATTGCCAAATATTGCGTTTTACATGGAATCTATTATAGAAACAAGTGAGGTGAAGAATTAGTTGCAGTAGCTACTGGAATAGGGTGTCATTAAACTGAATACATCACCATGTTGGTCACCCATCACCATTGTGCGAAAGAAGGATGGGACCTGGAGGAGGTGTATGGATTAATGGGTGTTGAATCAAATGATGTTCAAGAACAGATACCCCTTGCCTAGGATAGATGATCTACTAGATCAGTTGTAGCAAGAAAATCATTTCACCAAGCTGGACTTGAAGTTTGGATATCGCCAAGTTCAAGTCAAAGAATAAGATACATTGAAGATCACCTCCAAAACCACACAAGGCTCGTATCAGTGGTTAGTTATGCCATTTGGCCAATGCAATGCATGAGCTACGTTTATGATATTAATGAATGATATATTGCACCCTTTTATAGATTCATGTGTTATTGTCTATCTAGATGATATACTAGTATATAGTGCTACCTAGGAGGAGCATATTTCACATTTGACACATGTTCTGGAAACATTGAAGAAGCACCAACTACTAGAAAATCTTAAGAAGTGTGATTTTGTGTAGCAATATTTGGTGTATCTGGGGTATGTGATCGGTGGAGGAGAGCTGAAGATAGATCCTTCCAAGATGGAGGTCATCATGAAATGATTGGTTCCTACAAATGTTTCTGAGGTCAGAAGTTTCATTGGGGAAACACAGTATCTGAGGAAATTCATAGCCTCAATTTCAGTGGTAGCAACACCGCTTGACACCATAATAACAAGTGGCAATAGATTCCAATGGGGAAATTGTCAGTAGAAGGCTTTGAAGGAGCTAAAGAAGAACATCAATCAAACACCAGTTCTGGAACTACCAAACTTTCAAAGGCCCTTTGAAGTGGAGACAGATGCAAGTGGGTATGTTATGGGAGTTGTCTTGATGCAAGGAGGAAGTCTCGTTGCTACCATTTTGAAGTATTTCATGGGGTTGTTCTTAACTATCTTACCTATAATAAGGAACTCTATGTCATGGTGCATGTTGTGAATAAGTGAAAGAACTATCTGATGGGAAAGTAGGAAATAATCCACACAGATCACCCATTTTTATAGTACTTCCAGGCCCAAAGTAAGCTACAACGGACCAGGAATTACAAGTGGATGGGGTTTTTACAATAGTTTCATTTGGTAATCAAGTATAAGAAAGGAATGACAAACAAGTTGGCTGACATGATTTCAAGGAAACCCACATCAAATATTACATCTTTCAGAACTCTTATGCACATGGAGCCATTCACCCATGATGCATACAGAGAGGCATATTCAGAGGATGAGGACTTGAGGTAGGTGTATTAGCAGTTGCAAAGTTAGAGTCATTTGCACGATGGCGACAACACCATTGACTAACATCTCCACGATGGGTTACTCTACAGGTTGGATAGGTTATGTGTTCCTAAAGGTGACAGTTTGCAGCTGATTAGAGAGGCTCAGACCTCCAAGGTTGAAGGGCACTTTGGTGTATGGAACACCATGGCTAACTTGCATAGGTATGTGTATTGGCCCAAGATACAAGAGTAGGTAGCTAGGTTCATAAGAGAATGCATGATTTGTTGTACCAGCAAGCCTAACAATAGGAAACAGGGTCTATCTCATCCTTTACCTGTACCTACTCATCCTTGGGAAAGCATTTACATGGACTTTGTGGGAGGTTTATCAACAACCCGGAAGGTGGATGACTTACTTGTTTGTGGTAGTTGATAGGTTCAACAAGATGTGTGTTCCAATGCTGCTGTAAAAAGACCATCAGTAGAAAAGAAGCAACAAACTTGTTCTTTGGATAGGTCTGGGTGCATTTTCAGATACCAAGGAGCATCATTTCAAACAAGGACACAATATTTTTTAGTGCATTCTGGAGTACATGATGGGAGAATGTGGACACTGTTATCACTCAAGTTGTCCCTAGGATCCTAATAGGGATACGGCCGAGGTAACCACAAACCAATCTTTGGATTGCAGGTTCTAGCCCACCTGCAATCGGAGAGGGCTCTCTCCTTATGATTCAACTTCTGTTGATGATTTTAGGCTAGCTTTCTGGCTTCAAGGGAGTGTTGTTTGTGATTGGATGGAAGGTAGGATTCTCGAACAAAGAGGCAAGGTAAGGTGTGATAAGTTT
>APFE031583201.1:314632-339263 GCA_000404065.3 Pinus taeda | reverse complement strand
AGGGGGATGGGAAAATATAGGGAGCTAAATAATAATGTTAGTGGTTAATATGGAGATGGTAAGAAAGCGCTAAGTTCGAGAGAACTTGGGCTGTTACAAGGGGGTAGGACCATGCTTAAGAGAAAGTATGGAACAACTTTGAGTAAAGCAGATCTTTACTCAAGCCATTGTTATGAAGATGATGGAACTTAAGAGGTGTCAAGTAGATCTGGCCCTCTTTTGGGGAAGATAGTTAATGATTGGGGAAAACAGAGAAGGGGAGTTAATTATACCTCTTTTGAGCTTTCTCGCATAGAATTACATGCTGATTTTGCCTTGAATGAGATGACACCTGAAAATCTGGAACTGATTAGCAATTAGGATTCAGCCACTTCTGAACTACCTACCCAGCCTACTTACCTAGCATTTTTTCTTATTTTGATTTCGGGTGCACTTAGACTTGCAAACCCATAATTCATTTTTTTTTTTTATGCTTTCCTATCTACATACTACCCTTATTTCTTCTAGGGCCCAGATTAAACTGTTGGGCTCCTCTGCTTCTCTACCTATCTAAGAATCTGCCAAGATTAAACTGTCTGGACAGATTTACATTCTCTATATTGTAAAACAGGAAATTTAAACCTAGGGAGACCAAGATTAAGCTGTTTGGACCTCCGTTTAACCGAAAAATTGGCGATATCGGGATAAATTTACAAAATTTGGAAGGCAAATTGAATGAACTTGGAGTAGCCTTCTTCACTTGGAGACTGTTAAGCAAATATGGAGCATTGCAGCAAGCAAAGTACGACATATTTGGCTTGTAAAGTGTCAATCATGAAATATGAATAACCTGCTGCAGCATGAAGCTAACAGACACAAAGTTGAAGAGATCTACAACATTCCATCCACAAACAGATGGATAGATAGAAGTAGTTAATAGGAATTTTCTAGAGCTTTTGAGGAGATAAAACCAGAAGCATCTGAAGGCATGGGATCAAAATCTAGAATATATACAACATTCTTATCATAGAGAAGTCCACACTTCTACATGAAAGTCCACATTTGAGACTTGTTTTGGACATTTACCACCTTAACCTTTGGATATTGCATATGGCCAGCAAAGAGAAGTGAGGGAATATCTTACAAGATATGGTTTGAAGGTTGAAAATTTTACAGAGAAGATTAGGTAGATCTATCTACACGTACAGGAAACACTTCAAAAGTTGTAGGAGAAGTATAAGTCAAGGCATGATCAGTACAAAATAGACAAATCATTCAAGGTGGGAGATAGAGTATCGCTATAGTTGAACAAGGAGAGGCTGAAAGGGTCTAGTAATAAAATCAAGGCTCTAAGGTATGGTCCCTTTAAGATACCGGAAAAGGTGTGTGATAATTCCTATCAACTCAGTTTACTACCATATATGCACATTTAATCAGTTGTGAATGTAGAGAATTTGAAACTCTATGAGCCTTCCATGCTAGATCAAGAAGAGGAACAAGTCCTACCTTCTATGGAGGATTTGGCACCAGATGCTCATGTAGAGTTGACAAAGGATACAGTTTTGCAGAAGAGGTATAGAACTACAAGACAAGGGATGCATGACCTTTAGAAGATTGGGTTGAAGGGACAACTTCCATACAAAGCTAAATGGTACACCATAGAGAAGGGGTAGGAAACATTTCCTCACCTCATTCAGCAAAATATTTTGGGGACCAAAAGCCTCTCAAAATGGGTAGGTGTGATCTAAATCAGATCATTATATTGTTTTTCATCCATATCGATGCATTTAGAGTTTGAAACCTTCCAGTAGAATTTTGAGGCATAAAAAAAAAAAAAAAAATGGGAGTGAAACTTTGCCTCTTAAGTGTAACACATTTTCATGCTATTCTACACATAGAGACCTTTCCAACAGCACAAGAAGTGTGTCAATTGGAATTCATATGAAAATTTTATGCCACTCAGAAGTTGACCTTCCTGTTTTCACACCTATAGTTCAGAAGGATGTTGCGTCATCCCCCATTATTCATGGAAAAGGGGCTAGCCACATGTTTGTGATGTAAAAGAATATAGAAGAGTCTATTTTATAACTCTATTGAAGAGTGGATGGAGTCAAAATTAACCACTAGTAGGCTATCAGGCTGTGTTATAACCGGGCCACTAGGAGGAAGAGACATTCCATTCTTTCAAGATAATTTTGTTCCATAACTGAGAAAAGCTAGCCATGTGAGATAGGAGGTAGAGCACACATAGAATATTTGTGCACTATAATATATCATGGGCTACATATATTACTTCTTTATACTTGCATCCATATTTCCAGACAGAGAAAGAGAGTGAAGCGACCTCACCTTCCATCTATATTTTCACCCAAAATTGTTTCCCAAAGAGCATATCTTGTGTCTTGTACATGTGTGTGCCTATTTTATCATTCCCTAGTTTTCTGAATAATTTTCATTCGCATGCATCCACTAATTATAGTTAAATCCATAGATCTTAAAATTTAATAAACTCTAATAGTATACAATGCTAAATTTTTTAAAATAATATTAATAGATCTGGCATGATGAACTATCCAATGGAATATCCACGACAGTTTATAGATCAAATACATGTTCAAGTAAATACCCCATTTATTAAACCATTTGTTATTTTTCCGCATAGAAGTATTCTTTCTTTTGCACAATACTCCATTGAGGACAACCTTAGGCCACCTTCTTTATTCTATTTGCTCAATTTTTTTAAATATCTTATGACTCGCACCATAGGTATTGCTTTAATATGATCAGAGCCCATTTCACTTAACGATATATCATAAGGAAATTCACTTTTAATTTTGAACTTCTTGTAATCAAGAGCTTCTAAATTTTCTCAATTTGTTTCCACTCTATGTCGGACGCATTGCTGGCCCACATTTCAAAAGCGTAGAAAATCATCAAAATCACTTAAAGTCAAAAATGAGTTTGAGTGGTCTTCCAATCCCATTATTTTGTCTGTCTACACCTATTTTGAAAAGCATAAAATTCTTTCCAACCCCCCAAATTTCTTTTCTTTTTGCAACCTTCCCGACTTAGATTTCGGTTGAACTCAATTCTGAGGTATTTGTAATTTCCAACTTCTTCAAGAGTGCTTCCTTCCATGTAGAACTTATGTTGGTTATATTTTCTTTTGTTAGAAAAGAACACCAATCTCGTCTTACTAATATTTACTTGCATCCCCGCCCTTCTACAACAATGCTCAAGGGAAAGTAAGTGCTCTTTCAAAGAAAGTAAGTTCTCTTTCAAAGAAAGAGTAAATCTATAAATCATAATAAGGTCATCTGCATACAAAAGAAGCCTTATAACAAACTCGCCCAAATGGACACCATCACACCCTTGTGAATTTAACCAGTATTCAAGGTTGTCAATAGATAAACCAAAAAGGGTAAGAGAAAATAGTCTTCCATGATTGACCTCAATATCACTTCTAAAAATTTCGTAGATGCAAGTTTTAATTTTGACTTTCACCTTTTCATACAGCCTATGAATAACTGCTATAAGATGCCTAAGAACCCCTAGTTCCTCCATTCTATTGCAAATATTATCCCTAGGGACTGTGTCAAAGGATTATCTGAAATCAAGAAAGCAAAAAAATGCTTCTTCCTTTTTCTCCCAAACTTTTTTAATGATATGGCTTAAAGTTATACCATGATCAACTGTGGAATATTTAAGTTTGAAACCTGCTTTCCCTTTAGCACGTTTATCTCTTTCTTCTACCTACTTGCTAATTTTATTTTCTAGCATGGTTCTAGATAACTTTACAAACAAGAGGTTTATCATTATGGTCCTATAAATGGAGGGATTATTGGTTTATGATTCAATGCTTATTGGGAAAACACAAAATACTTTGACATCTCCATCTTACTTCGAATGCCAATGGGTTGGATTGCTTATAGAATATAATAAAATTGATTTGTCTTGATAAATGGATTATTTTGATTCAAGTTCAGTTTATTTTTTTTTTCTTTTTTCTTTTTTCGATGGATCCGACTTTCTTGAAGATTAACTGTAGATTCAATGTAAAGTATATCGGGCAGTGGTCTACTCCCAAGACTCCATGGGATGATAGAATTTGTCATATTTGTGATACTAAGAAGGTGGAATATGAAAAAAACTTCCTTTTAGACTGCCCAACACTTGCTCACATCCACTCTCAATTCCCTATCATCAACCACACCTCCAAACTTCTTGACTTACTAAGTGAGCCCAACTATAGCGATCTTCGAATGCTTCTTTCTATAGTCCTTGGTCACAGAAACAAGCTTTTGAAGAATGACAATTAGACTCCCTTTTCTTGAGTTTAATAGACCACATTGTTCTTAGTGAATCATCATCATCATCATCAAAACAACTATATATATATGATGTAGCAAGAATGTTAAAATCCTAGAAACCATATTCCAAAATAAATATATTTATCTACATAACAATAATTTGTCTTTCACGTATATATAAAAGGCATTGTCCAAACATTATAGGTTTTTGACAATTTGGACTGATATTTCTTTTTTAAAGTGAAATTTCAAAACTTTGTTGTCTAAAATCAAATTTTGATTACATATATGGATTCAACACCCTAAAAACCCATAACACTCAAGTTGTGGAGAGTTCACAAATTAAACTCGTGAGTACAACAAATCCATGCAAGATTTTAGAAAAAATAAAAACCCTCGCAAACATATCACATGGTAGACTAAAAATATATAAAATTCCCTTATTTATCCATGGTATAAAGTCCCCTCACTTATCCACTTGAAAAGCGACTATATATTTCAAATCACCAAAAACATATAATATGTTTAAAATAAATTTCATTGAGCCTTCGAGTTTCTTTATCAACTAATATGTCTGGAAACGGGATGGAAACAACATATGCTCCAACTCAATGTTCCAATAAATATTAGTCTCTTAAATTCCTTACCAATGAAGGTACGTGGAAACTAAGAGTTTTGAGAATGGAAAGAAACATAGACTTTACAATTCCCGTCAATATTAATTAGAAACAATGTCTAAAACCTTCCAGGGGCATTTTGAGGGACCAAACAACATTTTGGGGGGGTAAAATTTTTCCTCCTTAGTGTAACACATTTTCACGCTATTCTACACACAGAGACCTTTCCAGCGGCATAGGAAGTGCATCAATTAAAGTTCGTATGAAAAAGTTATGCCACTCAAAAGTTGACCTTCCTGTTTTCACACCTATATCTTAGGAGGATACTGTGTCATCTCCCATTATTCATGGAAAAGGGGCTAGCCACGTGTTTGTGATGTAAAAGAATCTAGAAGAGTCTATTTTGTAACTCTATTTAAGATTTAATTAGTCAAAATTAACCACTAGTAGGCTATCAGGTTGTGCTATAATCGGGCCACTAGGATGAAGAGGTATTCCATTCTTTCGAGATAATTTTGTTCCATAGTCGAGGAAATATAGCCATGACAGGTAGGAGGTAGAACACATAGAGAAGATTTGTTCACTATAATAGACTATGGGCCACAAACATTACTTCTTTGTACCTGCATCCATATTTCCAGACAGAGAAAGAGAGCGAAGTGACCTCACCTTCCAGCTAAAATTTCTCCCAAAAGGGTTTCTTAGAGAGCAAATCTTGTGTCTTGTGTGTATGTGTGCTTATTGTATCATTCTCTACTTTTCTATATAATTTCCATTTGCATCCATCCACTAATTACTGTTAAATCCACATATCTTAAAGTTTAATAAACTATAATAGTGTACAATTTTCAAAATTTTAATATAATATTACTAGATGTGGCGTGACGAACTATCGAGTGGAATATCCACAACAATTTATGGATCAGACACATATTCTTCACCAAGTCTTCACATTGTCCCAAGTCTTCCGCTCAAATATTAAAGTCTTCAAATTTCCTTATTAACATGGAAACTCATTAGTTTACGATTTGAAAGAAGCATAGTCTTCACCAAGTCTTCAAGGACTGCAAGGAAAAGATGAATCCTTTGAGATCTAGATTTTATGAAATGGAACGGTCAAAATGGATTATTCCAATAAAGTAATATCTTTGATAGTGTTTTTCTTCTTTTGAAGATCTAATGCCTTACAGAAGGTTCCAAATGTAAATACTATTTGAAAATGATTTAATGAATGTAAAAATCATTCATATACATTTATCACAATATAAAAAAGCAACGTATTGAATAAATAAATCGATTATTATTATTCTAATTAACAACTATATATATTAATGGATTATTATTATTCTATTAAAATTATATATGAATGAGAATAAACTCAATCAAACCTACACATCCAATAAAATAGACTTTATATCACACATTATTTTTATATTAACTTAAAGTACATCCTGACCTTCAATAAAATAGTTTTTATATCACACATAATTTTCATATTCAATTTAAAGACCACCCTACACAAACAAACTCTTTTACATCAAAATTAAAATAACCACATAAATTAAGAGATATCTTAGAGACGTGAAAAGTGCGATGCTAGAAGTCGCATAATTACTATATCTTGTCAAAGATAGCTACCGTGACCATTTGAATGGGATGTTAAAAGTTGCATAATTACTATACCTTGTCAAAGACGGCTAGCATGACCATTTGAATGGTATGAACTCAGGAGAGTATATTACCAGGACAGTATATTACCAACATCCACTAACCCAACTATTCATCTTCAAATTTCAGGATCCATGCAGTAGTAGGTGCTAGCATGCAAATGAGAATGGAAAAATATAGTTTTATGTGTCTGGCCATGTTTCTGGTTTCAAATACTCTCCACTATTTTGGCCAACTTCCTGCACTGATTTCTGGCGTTAATGCTCTGTCGGTAAATGGAGTGGCGCTTTTAGAAATCAAGTCATCTTTTGCGGTCCCTCCCAATGTTCTTTCAAGATAGACAAACCACAGCTCTTCCCATGTCGATCTCTATACCTGGGAAGGTGTCCACTACAGCACCCATGGAAGGCGGGTCGTTTCGATTTCCCTGCCATATAAAGGTCTGTCTGGCCATCTTTCCAGTGCTATAGGGAAAGTGGCGGCCCTGAAGAAGCTCGATCTTTCTGGCAATAGCTTATCAGGCGCTATCCCTCACCAAATAGGCAACTACACTCAGCTTCGTCAACTCAATCTCGCCAACAATTTCTTCACAGGCTTCATTCCTCCTGATATCGGAAACTGCAGCCTTCTTACCGTTCTGAATATTAGTACCAAAAATATCTCTGGTTTTTTTCCACCTGCACTGGGTAATGTAAGAAGCCTCACTACGTTGGTTTTAGATACAAATAATCTCACCCGTATCATTCCTTCGTCTGTCGGTAGGCTTTCCAGCGTTCAAACAATCACGGCATATTCCAACTCTTTCAATGGCTCTTTAAAGCCCGAAATCAGCAATTGCAGTCAGTTGCTATATTTGGTTTTCTTTAGGTCCGGATTGCATGGAGGCATTCCGCGGGAAATTGTGAATTTGAAAAACCTTGAATTGGTGTCACTGTATGATAACTATTTGACCGGTACCATCCCTTCTTCAATCAGAAACTACAACAGCCTTGAATATGTTTCGGTTTATCAGAACTCCTTACATGGTACGGTACCGAGGGAGAGAACACTGCTCGAAAATCTGATACAATTAATGGTTTATGAGAATCAGCTTACATGCTCAATCCGTGCAAGACTCTTCAGAAGACTGCATAACTTGGAGGTCTTTGATGCGTCTAACAATCATCTGACCGGAGCTATACCATATGAAATGGGTAGCCTGAAGAATTTGACATTCTTGAAGTTCACTTTTAATAGCATGTATGGGCCAGTCCCTTTAACTCTTTCAAATCTCACAAGCCTGCAGACCCTAGATATACAATACAACAACTTCGAAGGCACTTTGCCTCTAGGAATTGGCCTTCTTCCCAATCTGACAGAGCTGTATATCAGTGGAAACAACTTCGAAGGTTCACTGCCGGCTGGGCTTGGAAACTTCAGCAAGCTGAATATTCTAGATTCAGATTCCAACGGATTCAGCGGATCGATTCCTTCTCGGCTATGTAGCGGTGGGTCGTTGACTCTACTTGTCATCTCTAATAATCGAGTGGAGGGCAACATCACCGGCCTTCTGCAAGACTGTGTCTCACTACAGCGCATCCGGTTGCAAAACAACCTCTTAACAGGCTTCATACCAAGTAATATTTCTAACCTTTCCACATTGTATTACCTTCAGATTTCTTACAACAACATCCATGGACGTATACCTTCTTCCCTAGGACAGTTGCAAAACCTTACTAATCTCCTCCTTTCCCATAACAATCTGACCGGTGCCATTCCTCTAGAAATAGGAGAGTTAAAAAAGCTGGGAAAGTTGAATCTGAGCCGAAATAATCTCACTGGAACGATTCCTCCAGAAATAGGCAATTTAGCTAGTTTGGAGACTTTAGATCTCAGCGGAAACTCATTGGAAGGAAGCATACCGGCATCTCTTGGCGATCTTGTTGTGCTTTCAACATTAAATATGAGTGTAAATGCATTGATGGGAAGCATCCCCATTTCTCTGGGAAATTGCAGGCAATTAAGCGAATTATACCTGGCTAGAAATAAATTGAGCATGACCATTCCTTTGGAGTTGGGAAAGCTTGCAGCCAGTCTCAGGTATGAGTTAGATCTCAGCTGGAACAATCTATCAAGTTATCTTCCTCCTGAGATAGTAACCTTAATGTTACTTGAATCCTTAGACGTCTCTCATAACCAACTATCTGGTCAAATTCCCGAGTCTTTCACAAGCCTCAAAAGCCTGGATCATTTCAACTTCTCTTTCAACCGATTTAGAGGGGACATTCCTTCATTGAGGGTATTTTCAGAAGGTCCACAGAGTGCATCTGAGGGCAATCCCGGCCTTTGCGGACCTCCGACAACGAAGAGTTGTTCATATTTAGAAGTTGAGCATAAAGGGAAAAAATTAAGCTCAATGTAAGTGGCAGGGATTACGGTCGCCCGTATTGGGATTATAATCATTCTCATCCTTGCGCTGAGGAAAACATCGAGGGCGAAGAACAAGAGGGTTAACAAGGAGGATCCTGAAACGGGTATTTCTTCAGATGATCAACAAGGTCAAATCACATATACTCATATAGTAAAGGCTACTGAGAACTTCAGCGATGATTACGTCCTCGGCTCTGGCACATCCGATAAGGTGTATAAGGCTGTTCTTCTAGGATGAGACAAAATCCTTGAGGCCAAGCGCTTAAAACTGGTAAATCATGGGGACGATGATTATCGACATTGGTGTCTGAGACAAGAGATCGAAGCTATGAAGAATGCCCATCATAGAAACATCCTGTGTCATCGAGACCTGCTAACTGTTAATGATGTGACAAATCTTGTGTGTGACTACATGGTTAATGGATGCTTGTGGGAATTTCTGGGCGGGGCATCGAAACCCAATCAGAAGCTGGACTGGTAGACTCTGTACAACATTGCAGTTGGAGTGGCAGAGGAACTCAAATATTTACATCACGACTGCGAACCTCCAATTACCCACTGCGACATAAAATCTGCCAACATATTGCTGATCTACTTTTGGGCTTTTGATTTCACGATCTTCTCGGTATTTAAGATTAAGGTTTATTTTTCTTATATTTATTTGTGTCAAGGAATTAGATCAAAATAAACGTTTCAAAAGCCTACTTTTATAGCAATTTATTTTTTTTATTTTTTATATTTTTGGAGTTTTTAGTATATTTTTGGCTGGAATCCCTTGAAAATAATTGTAGAAAAATTTTGTTTTTTTTTTTGTTGTTTAAAATGGTTTATTGATTGCATATATGGATTTAGCACCTTCAAAAATCAATAAGACACTTCGATGGTGAAAAATTTACTTATCAAATTTATGATTTCAATAAATCCTACCAAATTCTAGACAAATTAAATCATAAAATTGTTGGCAATTTATGACAATTCCAAAACAAAAATGAACAGAATAGAACAAAGAATAGTGCTTTGTTTTTAACACAGAAAATAGAGTTTTTCACACACACCAAAAAAAACGTTTCATTCATCAACAATAATGACTGTTACAAAAAAAGGAAAACTTCATCTAACAGAGGGATTACACCAAGAACTCTTCAGATGCAGTTCCAAAAAAAAATTTCACTCTGTCTCTTCCAAAAATAACACTACTGTGTCTGCACTGCTTTGCATTACAAAACAATACTCTGTCTCTACTTAAAAAAAATTACACTGCTGTGTAAAATTTTCTTCATTGGCGCCTTCCTGCATTTTTCATTACATTTCATATTTTTCAAAACGGGGCATAACCTATTGTTTTACTTGTGCCGTAAAAAACAAAAACTACTCCCGTGAGTTTAAAAAAAAAAAAAAATTAAAAACCTTACCTACATTCTACGACCACGGTAAATTTCATTTATTACTTTAGCATGGCGATATATTTTTCTTATTATTAATCGTGGATTTTACTCCACGTTAATCCTACGACTATCAACAATATCGCACAACCCTTTCTGACTAAATTTTACCTGCTGGGGAAAGCTGTATTTGAAAAATCACTCTGCCACGTGTCAGCTGTTGAATATGCTCGATGCCCCCTTGAAAAATACCACTGTTCCGTGAATGGCGGTGCGGGGAACTTTGGCGGTTTTGACCCGCAGTTGAAATTTCCATTTCAACGCTCCCCTTTAATTTCAATTGCTGGGTTATCAGTCATACCTAGACATTTCCTTAAAAACTCAAAATTTTTCTGCCCCAATGGTTTGGTCAGAATATCAGCAACCTGCTCCTGAGTTCTGCAGTGTTGTAAAACAATTTCTCCATTGTTTACCAATTCCCTGATGTAATGAAACTTTGTGTCAATGTGTTTCGTTCTCTTATGAAACACAAAATTCTTGGATAATGTAATAGCTGAGCTATTGTCACAAAAAATCACAGTTGCTTTTACTTTCTCTTGGCATAAACTCCTTAACATCCTTCTCATCCAAATTGCTTGACACGCTACTGCTGTAGCTGCCACATATTTTTCTTCTGCTATAGACAATGCTACAATAGGTTGTTTTTTAGAAGCCCATGAAATGGCTCCTGAACCCACGTGAAAAACATAACCGGATGTGCTTTTCCGATCATCTACACTTCCAGGCCAATCACTATCAGTGTATCCAATTAAATCTGAACATTCTGAAATAGTATATAAAATGCCAAACCTTTTAGTACCTTTAACATACCTCATAATTCTTTTTGCTACATGCCAATGTGCTTCTTTTGGCCTCTCCATGAATCTGGAAATTAAACTAACAACATACATTATATCCGGCCTAATTGCAGTCAAATACATGAGGCTGCCAACTATGCTCTTGTACAAACTAAGATCAAAATCTTTGTTGTTGTCCTCTTTGCTGAGTTTTAATCCCATCACTGTGGGAGTGATTGTTGCTTTGCTCTCCTACATATTAAATCTTTCCAACACTTCATTAACATATTTCGCTTGTGAGACAAAAATCCCATTTCCATTTTGTTCTACTTCTATTCCTAAGAAGTATCTCAGCAAACCCATGTCAGTCATTTCAAATTCTTCTTTCATGACTGTTTTGAAATTTTCAATAAGATAATCATCATTACCCATGAAAATAACATCATCAACATATAACACAACAATTAGTATTTTACCGTCCTTTTATTTGATGTAGAGGGTGGGTTCTCCCTCACACTTTTCAAATCCATTTTCCAGTAGATAGGAATCTATCCTATTGTAGCACGCTCTTGGTGCTTGCTTCAGCCCATAAAGAGCTTTCTTCAATCTGCACACTTTGTGCTCTTGGCCTTTCTTTTCATAGCCTAGAGGTTGTTCAGTGTAAACCTCTTCCATTAACGCTCCATTTAGGAATGCTGACTTCACGTCCATTTGGTAAACATTCCACTTGTTTTGTGCTGCTATGGACAGCACTGTTCTCACTGTTTCCATTCTAGCAACCGGTGTAAAAGTTTCCTCATAGTCTCTCTCATACTGCTCCTTATATCCTTTGACAACCAATCTTGCCTCGTGTCTTTCTATTTTGCCTCCAGCATTACTCTTGGTCTTGTAGACCCATTTAACTCCAATGACTTCTTTTCCTTTTGGTAGTTCAACTAAATCCCATGTCTGGTTCCTTTCTGTGGCATTGATCTCCTCATCCATGGCTTCTATCCATTTCCTATCCTTAATTGTCTCTTCGAAATGAACACGGTCATCAACATGACAATATAAAGCAAACAAAGAGTTCACACCTTCATTTGTTGCCTCTTGTTCATAAATATCACTTAAATTTCCGAACTTCTTACCTCTTTCGCTTGGTGTACAAGTGCTTGAAGAAGCACTTGAATTTCCTCCTTGTGGTGTGCTTGGAGAAGCACTCTCATTGCTCCTCAAGGGTGTTTCTTGCTGCCCTTGTGTTGGTGCTGCTGTTTGGGGATGTATTTCAGCCATCTCCTCATCATCTTCATCATGTGACAAAGAGTTTTTAACATTCACTGTTTTCTCTATGCTTCCATCCCAAGCTTCCTCCTCAATGAACTGAACATCTCTACTCACAATAAGCTTCTTGGTGGATGGGTTATACAACTTGTAAGCTTTGGATTCCTCATTGTATCTAATGAAAATACATTTCTCCCCTTTGTTGTCCAACTTCTTCCTTAGTTGATCTGGAATGTGTGCATAAGCCACACATCCAAAAACTTTCATGTGGGTGACTCCGTGCTTTGTCCCACTCCATGCTTCTTCCGACACTCTGTTCATGACTACTTTTGTAGGGCATCTATTCAAAATATACGCTGCATAGTGTACAACTTCAACCCAATAATCATTTGGCAAATCCTTTGCCTTTAACATACTCCTTGCCATATCCATGATTGTTCTATTCTTCCTTTCAGCAACTCCATTTTGCTGCGGAGTGTACCTAGTGGTAAACTGCTTATGAATTCCATTTTCTCTACAAAAATTTAGAAATTATTTGGAGATATACTCACCTCCTCTATCAGTTCTTAGAACTTTGATATGCAACCCGCTTTGGTTTTCTACAAGTGCTTTGAAATTGCAAAATCTTTTAAACACTTCACTTTTGTTCTTCAGGAAATAAATCCAAGTTTTTCTAGTAAAATCATCAATAAATGTTAGTATATAGTGGCTGCCTACAAGTGATGGAGGTTGCATCGGTCCACATAAATCTGAGTGGACAATATCTAAGGGTGCTTTTGCCCTTATGCTTTTCTCAGATGGAAAACTTTCTCTGTGTTGTTTCCCCAAGATACAACCTTCACAAAGGTTTTCTGGTTTCTCTATCAATGGTAATCCTCTTACCATTCCTTTTCTATTCAACAAGTTAAGACCTCCGAAGTTGAGATGTCCAAATCTCAAGTGCCATAACTAATTTTCATCCTTTGGTTCACTTTAGAAAGTCTCTTGTGTCACTGCTGCTATTTCTTCTCCATTTTTTAAATCTTCTTTCATTCTGAGAGGGAACATCTTGTTCCTTGTCATCTTCACTTCAGCAATACATTGTTTGCTGGGTGTTTTATCCATGATGGTGCATACATCATCCACAAAGAAAACATTGTACCCCTTTTGAATACGCTGTCCAATACTAAAGAGGTTACATTTCATTCCAGGAACATAATAAATATCTGATATGGTTTTATTTTCACCTTTCTTTGTTAAGACATTTACCTCTCCTTTTTCCATAACAGAAACTTTATTATCAGTCCCTAGTGTGACTTGTGACTTCACACTCTGATCTAGCATAGAAAACAGGGCTATGCTTCCTGACATATGGTTGCTGCAACCGGAGTCTAGGAACCATACATCTTCACTCTTTTCTTCAGTGATATTTCAGGCTAAAAACAAATTATCTTGGCTGATATTTTCTCTAGTAAAATTTGCACTAGTTCTATTATTCATATCATGCTGTTTCTTCCTACATTCATTTGCATAATGCCCATATTTTTTACAATAGTGACATTGGAAATTGGATTTATCGTACCTTTGTCCTTGAGCATGATGTTGTCCACCTTGTTGGCTGCTGCCTTGGCCTTGGTTCTGATTTGGATTGCTACCTCTTCCTTGAGCATTTGCTGGACTGTTTCTTCCACCTCTGTTTTGGCTTCTGCCTCTTCCTCTATTGTTTCCTCTGCCTTGACCTCTTCCTCTTCCAAAGAACATCTGGGTCTTAAAGGCATGTTCTAGAGATGATTTTTCATTTCTACTCAATCTATTCTCATGTGTTATCAATGATGCATGTAGTTCATCAACTGAGAAGTTTGTGAGATCCTTTGTCTCTTCTATGGTGGCGATAATCACATCGGACCTTGAAGGTAGGATCCTAAATAGTTTCTCGACAATCCTCCTTTCTTCAAGGATCCCTCCATGAGACCTTATCTGTGTGACTAGACCAATCACATGTGTGAAGAATGAGTCAATATTATCTTACTCCTTCATGCAGAGACTCTCAAAATCTCTCCTCAGCAACTGTAGTTTTGCTGCCTTCACTTTCTCCATGACTTGATAGGATATCTTGAGAATTTGCCATGCTTCTTTGGATCTCTTAGTTGTTACTATCCTTGGAAACACGCTCTCATGCACTGCTTTATACAAAAAGTAAAGAGCTTTAGAATCCTTCTTCTTATTGCTCTTCAACAGATCTTTCTCTGCTTGAGTTAAATTATTAAACTCATTTTCATCTGCTGGTTCTTCAAAACCATCCTCAACAAATTCCCATAAGTCTTGGGAAGCAAGCAAAGCTCTCATATTTATTTCCCAATAGTCATAGTTTTTCCCATTAAATTATGGGAGCTGAGCATTACAGATACCCATACTAGTGTTGGCTCCAGCCATTCTTGCACTCTTAACTATGCTTCAAAATACTTGACTGTGTATTTAAAATAACTGACTGTCCTCAGCAATAACACAAAAAACTAACTTGAGAAATACCTTGGATTCTTTCTTGACTGAGTCTTCACTCTGCTGGAGAAGCTGCTGCAGCAAGAAATCCTTCCTTCAGCTTCTTTGACACCTTCAAAGAGCCTGGACAAGCTCTGATACCATGTTGGGAATTTCTGATAATTCCAAAACAAAAATGAACAGAATAGAACAGAGAGTAGTGCTCTGTTTTTAACACAGAAAATAGAGTTTTTCATACACACCAAAAAAAAATCTTCATTCATTAACAATGCTGACTATTACAAAAAAAGGAGAAATTCCTCTAACAGAGGGATTACACCAAGAACTCTTCAGATGTAGTTCCAAAAAAAAATTCCACTCTGTCTCTTCAAAAAATAACACTACTGTGTCTCCATTGCTATGAATTACAAAACAATACTTTGCCTCTGCCTAAAAAAAATTTACACTACTGTGCAAAATTTTCTTCATTCGCGTGCTACTGCATTTTTCATTACATTTCATATTTTTCAAAACAGGGAATAACCTATTGTTTTACTTGTGCCATAAAAAACAAAAAATACTCCCGTGAGTTTAAAAAAAAAAAAAATTTAAAAACTTACCTACATTCTACGACCACAGTAAATTTCATTTATTACTTCAGCATGGCGATATATTTTGTTTATTATTAACTGTGGATTTTACTCCACGTTAATCCTACGATTGTCAGCAATATCGAACGACCCTTTCTGACTGAAAAGTTGTACTTGCAAAACCACTCAACCACGTGTCAGCTATTGAATATGCTCGCTGCCCCCTTCAAAAATACCATTGTTCCGTGAATGGCGGTGCGGGGAACTTTAGCGGTTTTGACCTACAATTGAAATTACCATTTCAACAAAAATAAACTGGAAAACTTCTAAAAAATCACACTCCAAAACATTTCCTTCACAATAATTAATGAGAATATGGCAAAGACATTATTAAGATTAAATGACATACAGCTGTATCCAAACAAGATAAGTTGTGATATAAATATAATTTTTTCTTGATATTCTTTAACCATTGGAATTGGATTTTAATTGGTTTAGCTTATGGGATGAGGTTGATGTTCATCTCTCCCATTTACTTTATTCAGTTTTTCTAAGCAGAAACATCATGATATTTATACAATAGATAGACTTTATATTTATACATCATGTTGAGCAGAAACATCATAGATATATGATATTTATATAAAATCTTCTGGTAAATATTAGAGTATTCAAATTTATTTATCCACGAAGGTACATGGAAAGCAATCAGTTTAAAAATGGAAAAAACCTTCACTCCACTATGTCTTCCCGGCAAATATTAAAGTCTTCCAATTTTTTTAGTAACATGGATACTACTTGGTTTACGATATGAAAGAAATGGTTTTCACCATGTGTTCAATGTCCCGGGGAAAAGATGAATACTTGAGATCTGGATTTTACAAAATGAACTAGTCAGATAGATTATTCTAATGAGTTGATATCTTTTATTTTTCTTTTGATCCCTCGAAAATGCTCGAAAATGGTCATAGGAGGTTTTTTTCATATATAATATAAACAAGAGCCACAGGTAGCGGTAGTCCCTGACATTAAATATTCACTAAGATGCTAAAAGCACATTGTTTATAATGGTTCCATAAATTCATTCAATAAAAAAACTGCAACTATAGCCGCTAAAAGCACATTGTTTATAATGGTTCCATAAAATTCATTCAATAAAAAAACTGCAACTATAGCCACTGCAATCACAAATGTTTATTTAAAAAAACTATAACTATAGCTAGTCCAATGAAAAATTAAAAATTCAAGAAAAAAAAAATTGCTTTAATAATATTGAAAACTGAAAAATGATATATTAAAGTGATTATTGAAAACATCTTCAATCTAATATACTTAATGGTAATCAGACGTTGGACTTTCATATGAGATTGTTTAGAAATTATATCTGTGCAATAAAACATAAGTGTTAGCTCTACAAGATAGTTGCCTATGAATTCCAAATGCAAGCTTCAAACCTACCATGAAACTTCTTGTCAGTGAACTAGGTAGGTAGAGATGATTTGATAGATAAACAATTATATAATACAAGGCAATCATAATTAATGAGAATCTACTTACATGATGCTGGAGTTGCCCGCCATCCACATTAAGGGGAGATTCCATAGAGTTTCCCTATGATCACACCAACTAGTTATGTGGGACAACTCTTCTTTTTCACATGAATTTTCAGCAAAACTTATAATGAACAAGTTGTAGGTTAAGGATGATTCAGTGATATAACTCTTCTTTTTCTCATGAATTTTCAGCAAAACTTATAATGAACAGGTTGTAGGTTGATGGTGATTCGGTGATTCATTATGATCATGAACTCACTACTAGTGCTTTCCAACCGCCTCCCCTATGTACCATTCCAATCACACTGTTATTGTCAGTCTTCCCAACCTTCCCCCAGTGATCAAATATGCTCTTACAAAGTAGTCTCAGAGTGTCAAGATCAAATTTTGTCATTTCAGTGAGTCTCCAAAGCAAAATTTGGTCACTAGGCATTAGATCTAGGGTTTGCTTTCACTCCTTTCAAAGTTTCCCAAATGTCGGTCCATGTCACCATTCAGCTGAGTCTATCATCATTTAGAAGGTTTTCATATCATGTCAAGTTCCATTGGGTCATTTTACACCTTTTTCATGCCTCAGTTGCGCCTAGGCAAGGTTCATTTCCCTCTCTTAGGGTTTTGAAGGAAATTTCTCTTGGACGGTCAAATCATTAGCAAAACTTGTATCCAGATGTTCATACATCTTCCCCTGTCCTTCATGTACCTTATTAAACACTTCCCATAACTGAGATCCCCAAATTCCTCATTTTTGCATAAACCCTAGTTTCTTGCCACAAGTTGGCAATTTTCTAGGCTAGGCCTGTGTTTTGACCTTTTGGACCCCTTCCCCTCACTCAATCTCTGAGATTCCACTTTCCCCTACTTCCTAACATCCTTCCCTACTTCCCAAAATTTCCCCAAGAATTTAGAAGCCCCTTTTCCCCTTCATTTCGCTTCATTTCGACAAAATTCCTTGTTTCACACATCGGGACAAGTTTCACTGAAAAGATGTTTCAGAGCAATCAAAGATGAATTTTGAAAAGCTGAGAGAGGTTTTTGTCCACAACAGGCCAAGGAAGAATAACGTCCTTCACTTTTTACACAAGTATCATGGTTTTAGAGAAATGTCAAAAATACCGTTGCCTCAGGAGAATTGAATGCACCTCTGAAGTGACCTTGGGAAAATAAAGTTTTCTCCTAGCTTGGTTGGCCAAATAACTTTCTTGATGAGTCAAAGGATAACGAGACACAAATATATTTCCAATTATCTATCATGAGCTCAATTTGGAGTTGAGGAAGGCATTCAAAAGTTGACTACAACAGAACTCTTCCTTGAGGCAACCTCATTTGGCACATTTTGACCAGTCTTGGGAGATTTGATTTTTGACAAGGTAAATGAACTCCAAATTGAAAAATTCAAATTGTGTTGGAAGGTAGACTCAAAGAATGTTCCAAAGAGCTATTCTACACCTGATTCTTACACTGGGAAGGCCTCCAAAAGTCTCCTGTAAAAGACGCTATGCACAGGCTCTATGCGCTGCGCGCCTCAAGCCTAGTGCACCGCGCGCCTCCCTGTGCACTGCGCGCGACCCATAAGATTGGGAGGTCCAAATGAAAAATGGTTTGCAGTTTTGGATTTTTCATGATAAAATACACATGCTCAGCAATTGCCAAGGCATTTCATCATGTTTTGGGTGATCAAAAGCTCAAAAAACATCATGAAAATCACCTTTCTGCCACTTTTTGCACCAACAGGAAGTACTTCTGGGCGAATCCATTTTTGGAGGGTCAAATGGAAACTAAATTGGAAAATTCCACTTGGGTTGGAAAGTAGACATCCAAATCGTTCCAACAAGCCAAACTGAGCTCCATTTGGATGCCGGGAAGTGCCCCAAACGTAGGTGGAAAAGCGCGCGACGCACAGGGTTTTTTGGCACAATTTTCACCTTCTAGCTCAGAATTTCGGCCAGTTATGACTAGTTTCACCTCTTGATGTGATTTTTGACCCATATTGATGTAATTTGATGTGTATGATATAATTTTGGGACATTTTTACTTATTCTAGAAGATTCATTCACTAAAAGGTGAAATTTTAATGAATGAATTGGTTTCCTAGCTTATAGGGGTAAGTTGTTTGACTACCTAGATTTCAGTTCCTTGTTTAGAATTAGTTCAAACAGGTCCTAGAATGATGAGTTCGAACCCTAGAGGCAAGGAAAGGGGTTAGGATGGTCTATATGATGTAATTTCTCAATCATTTTTAGAGGTTGGAGAGGTTGGACTCTTGGGAATAGCTTGAGACTATATTGTACATATCTTATCTACATTTTTGGCAAAGGAAAGACCAGGGTTTTGCAGCACTATTTGAGATCCATGTGGCTTTATGTGTTGATGGTGTGTTTCTCTCAGTACTTGTAAGTTGTGTATGTGCATCATTATATCTATTGAATTTTCTGTTATCAAACAAATGAAGTGTTAAGGTAGAATCCATGAAATTGCTATGCCTTGCCTTTAAATTTGTTTAATATTTTATGTTTTCTTTAGTTTAAGAAGAATCCTTGAGCCCCCTTACTCTCCTTAGCCCCTCACAAGTCTCATCTACCCATCTCACCTGCTTTAAAGCATCAAAACAATCGCCTATCTTGCCCCAAATGGACCTCTGCAAAAACTGTGCCTCATCCCCGCACCCAAATTTGCCTTTCCCTTGAATTCAACAAAATTATTAAAACTCAATTCTAAACTCTTTGTACTTCATACCTAGCCTAAAATCAGTCATCAATACGGTCATCTCGAGCCATTTCAATTATCTTTTGCTGAGTTTGACCCAGAGAGAGCCCTCTCCTGTCCTCGTAGGGCTAGCTATGAGGCTGAGCTTGGTTTGATGTTGCCTTGAACCTCACCTTCCTCAGCTTGAGGCAGATTCAGGCGCTAACATAGTGGCGAACATACTAGGAAAGAACTAGTTTGCTTGTTAGTGTTATTTGATTTATAGCTACAGACAGAGTCTGAAATCACGTCAGGTAGCCTTTGAACTACACATTGCTCTACAAGTGCATAGTAGATAAACGCTGCTTCAGTCGATCTCCGGTGTAGCTTGTAATTGTAACAATTAACTTATAAATTGCCCCAGTACATGTATCAAGTTCAGATCTGATGGTTGATGGTGGACAACGATCAGACATAAGAAGGCTGAGATCATTCGGAATGGGTTGCAAGAGGATACGCTCCCATGAGCCGGGATCACATTCCAGGTTTCCCAAACAAAATTCCCAAGGTAGATTGGTCAAGGAATTTGCCTATGTTTAAATATGATGATAGGAAGGATGCTTCTTTACATTTGGTCATATTTCACATGCATATTCGCAAGTTGAAGGTTGATTTTCCTGAAGATTGCTTGATGAAGATATTCCTGGCCACTCTAGAAGGTGAAGCCCAATCTTGGTATGAAAATTTACTGCTGGCCTGCATTTACTGTTTAAAGGATTTCCATGCTCTGTTCATTGAAAGATATCAAAAAAATTAGTGCATGACTGTTGCAAACATCCTTCTACTTTTATTGAAAACCTTGAGAAATATTATGAAGATGATAATTTCGTGGATGATGATATCATGGAAGCCCTATATGAGAATCCATTTCAGCAACATGAAGAGAACCTAGAGGATACCTATCAAGATGATCAGGAAATTTTGCAGCAGAATCAAGATCAGCAGGTTGAAGATGGCCACATGGCTGAAAATGATGAAAGGGGGAATGTTATTTCAGATCTGCCCATAGAAGTAGACAGCATGCCGAGAACTCAAGTTTCAATTGCAAATTTTGATAATGGCCAGTCAGCTGTTTTAGATCTACATTCAGATTGTGATGACCAAGCATATCTTGTGCTAAAGCTCATCAAAGAGAACTCTGCTGTTGAAATCATCTGGAATGAAGAAGACACAGTAATGGATCCAAATGTTCTTAGTCATACTGTCAGTCCATCATTAGAACACAACCTTTATGAAGAATAAATCCAGTCAGTTGATGAAAAACAAGATGGGATCTTTGTTCAGGTAAGTGAGAAATCTTCTTTTGATAACTCAGTGGTAAATGATAATTTGATTGCCATGTCATATGAAGACAATTACTATTTGAGCAAAAGAAAACAAAAAGCATTATCTCCTTTGTTTGAAGATGAAATAGATCAACTCTTGAAAGGTCATGTTTCAGCCAAAGCTACAGCAGATTTGCAGTGCACACATGGTCAAGAAACTGTTGGTGAAATCTCTTCCTCTTTTGAAAATGATGACGGTCTTGTAATCAGTTTTTTAGATCAGCAAACAGATAATATTTTCATTCACAAAGATCATAAGGCTGTCATGTTTGATCATCTTGAAGATTGTTTTTTGTTTAAGAAAGACCTAGACCATGAAGATGAGGAGTATGAGCTTGAGAGAGACAATATGCCAGGATTTCTCATGGTCAAGGAACCTACAGCTAACACTCAGATGGCAGAAGCACATACTTCTCTGTGCATTCCTATCCCTCGGAAATCAATTGTTCTTTCAGATCAGAATGAAGGGAGTACTTTTATTTTTGCTGCTGGATCTCAAGAAAAGATAGTGCTTCAGGATTATCAAGATCCCTTCGGCATCATTTTGCAAGCACTAGAGAAGATAAATGTTGCCTGGTTCGTTATCATAAGCCTTGGTTTCAGTGGTTATTGTGAGTTTCCTACATGTACATCGTTCTGCCTGCTCGAGAAAAGTGAGAGAAGAAATTTGGTATGTAGTCATCTATTGGATTGGTTACATTGGAAATCTCATTACACATGATTTGTACATATTTCATTAGTATGCATGTGGTTGTCATCATGATTCCAAATCTTGATGGATTGTTGCCTTTTTTCCAAAAGCTTTGTAAAGTATTGTTTTAAGTCAGTCATGAGTCATTTGTGTTTGGTCTGTTGAGTTAGTTTTTTTTTTTTTTTTTTCAAGTTATTTCAGTTTGCCATCGAGTCGGTTTGAGTTAAGTTTTAGTCAAGTTTCAGTCATTTCTGAGTCAAGTTTTCATTCAATAAATGTGTCAAAGGTTTTGTGTTATCCGTTCAAATAATGAGTCCATCGCCCAATGGATAAGGCACTCGTCTGCTCTCCCAAAGCTCTGCAGTTCTTGGCACCTCCAAGGAGCTACCATCCCCATTGGAGCCAATGTTAGTGTCAGTCTTTCCAGCCTTCCTCCAGTGATCAAATATGCTCTTACAAAGTGGTCTCAGAGTGTCAATATCAAATTTTGTCATTTCAGTGAGTCTTCAAAGCAAAATTTGGTCACTAGGCATTAGGTCTAGGGTTTGCTTTCACTCCTTTCGAAGTTGCCCAAATGTCGGTCCATGTCACCATTCAGCTGAGCCTATCATCATTCAGAAGGTTTTCATATCATGTCAAGTTCCATTAAGTCATTTTACACCTTGTTCATGCCTCAATTGTGCCTAGGCAAGGTTCATTTCCCTCTCCTAGGGTTTTGAAGGAAATTTATCTTGGACGGTCAAATCATTAGCAAAACTTGTATCGAGATGTTCATACACCTTCCCCTATCCTTCATGTACCTTATTAAATACTTCCCATCACTGAGATCCCCCAAATTCCTCATTTTTGCACAAACACTGGTTTCTTGCCACAACTTGGCAATTTTCTAGGCTAGGCCTGTGTTTTGCCCTTTTGGACCCCTTCCCTTCACTCAATCTCTGATATTCCACTTTCCCCTACTTTCTAACATCCCTCCCTACTTCCCAAAATTTCCCCAAGAATTTAGAAGCCCCTTATCCCCTTCCTTTCACTTCATTTCAACAAATTCCCTTGTTTCACACATCGGGACAAGTTTCCCTCAAAAGATGTTTCAGAGAAATCAAAGATGCATTTTGAAAAAAAGAGAGAGTTTTTTGTCTACAACAGTCCAAGGACAAAAACCACCTTCACGTTTTACACAGGTATCATGGTTTTAGAGAAATGTCAAAAATACCGTTGCCTCAGGAGAATTGAATGCACCTCTGAAGTGACCTTGGGAAAATCACGTTTTATCCTAGCTTGGTTGGCCAAATAACTTTATTGATGAGTAAAAGGCTAACTAGATAAAAATATCTTTCCAACGAGCTATCATGAGCTCAATTTGGAGTTGCGGAAGGCATTCAAAAGTTGACTACAACAGCACTCTGCCTTGAGGCAGCCTCATTTGGCACATTTTGACCAGTCTTGGGAGGCTTCATTTTTTACAAGAAAAATGAACTCCAAATTAAAAAATTCCACTTGTGTTGGAAAGTAGACTCAAAGAAATTTCTAACTCACTATCCTGCACCTGATTCCGACACCAGGAAGGCCTCCAAAAGTCTCCTGCAAAAGACACTACACACAGGCTCTATGCGCCGCGCGCCTCAAGCCCAGTGCGCTGCGAGCCTCCCTGTGCGCCGCGCACCGCGCGCGACCCATACGATTGGGAGGTCCAAATCACAGGTGGCTTAAATTCTTGGATTTGTCATGATGAAATACACATGCTCAACAATTGCCAAGGCATTTCATCAAGTTTTGGGTGATCAAAAGCTCAAAAAACATCATGAAAATCACCTTTCTGCCACTTTTTGCATCAGCAGGAAGTACTTCTGGGAGAATCCACTTTTGGAGGGAAAAATGGAGACCAAATTCGAAAATTCCACATGGGTTGGAAAGTAGACATCTAGGCCCTTCCAACACGCCAACCTGAGCTCAATTTGGATGTCGGGAAGTGCCCCAAAAGCAGCTGAAAAGGCATGCGACGCAGAGGGCTCAGGGGCGCGGTGCACGGGGTGTTTTGACTTAGTTTTCTTCCTCAGCTCAGCGATTCAAGCCAGTTTCACCTGTTTTGACTTGTGATGGGATTTTTCACCCTCTTTGATGTAATTATTGGATATTTATGTTGTTATGACACTTATTTACCTATTCTAGATTATTCATTCACTAAAAGGTGAAAAATTTAATGAATGAATTAGTTTGCTAGCATATAGGGGTAAGTTGTTTGACTACCTAGATTTCAGTTCCTTGTTTAGAATTAGTTCAAACAGCTCCTAGAATGATGAGCTCGACCCCTAGAGGCAAGGAAAAGAGTTAGGATGGTCTATATGATGTAATTTCTCAATCATTTTCAGAGGTTGGAGAGGTTGGACTCTTGGGAATAGCTTTAGACTATATTGTACATATCTTATCTGCAGTTTTGGCAAAGGAAAGACCAGGGTTTTGCAGCACTATTTGGGATCCATGTGGTTTTATGTGTTGATGGTGTGTTTCTCTCAGTACTTGTAAGTTGTGTATGTGCATCATTATCTCTATTGAATCTTCTGTAATTAAAAAAATGAAGTGTTAAGGTAGAATCCATGAAATTGCTATGCTCTGTCTTTAAATTTGTTTAATCTTTTACGTTTTCTTCAGTTTAAGGAGAATCCTTGAGACCCCTTGCTCTCCTTAGCCCCTCTCCAATCTGATCTATCCATCTCACTTGCTTTAAGGCATCAAAACAATTGCCTATCTTGCCCCAAGTGGACCTCTGCAAAAAATGTGCCTCATCCCCGCACCCAAAATTGCCTTTCCCTTG
>APFE031583201.1:280229-297960 GCA_000404065.3 Pinus taeda | reverse complement strand
TATTTATCAAATCATTTTAAAATAATACTATATAAGAATTTTATTTAGATTCTGAAACGATTAAGAGACAAGTCTTAATTGAAAGACATGCAATGATGTTAGGTTCAAAATAAAATTTTCAGTTTTTTAGTAATTCCAAATTTCTCTAAAATGCACATCTATCTCATTCTCAAATATCTTATATTTTACAATTATTAAGAACAAGCAATTAAACAACTGAATATAAATTAATAAAATAAATTGCATTCCTAAAAAGTTAAAGTAACCAATATAACTCTAATATTTTATAGAAATTTTTACACACTTCCCAACATAAAAAATGTTACACAAGAGTTACAAGAGTTTCAAGAAATATAAATTTTACCATTTGAAAAATCATTAGACGCAAATAAAGGTTTAGAAGGAGTCAATATGTTCATCCATTTCGTGTTAACACAAATAACACTGCGGTATCATTTTACTCAAGTTAGAATGAACTATATGTACATTCAACTAAAAGACAGATTTATATTAAATATAAACCAACTCAATAAATTAAAAATTATATTCATCTATTCTATGTTAATACAAATAACACTACGGTATCATTTTACTCAAGTTAAAATGAACCATATGTAGATTCAACTAAAAGACACATTTATATTAAATATAAACCAACTTAATAAATTAAACAGAGTTTAATAATGGTGTTTATTGTCTATGCTTTCAAGAGTCTTATTTCAATAGCCTTTTGAAAGGGTAGATCTCCCAACAAATATACAGTTTAATATTTTGTGTAAATGATCGAGGTCTAGTTGTATGAGATAACAACAGGGTAGGCTTTCCACATGGAGTGTATGATAGACACATGACTACCATCACATACAAGGCGGCATATTTTAATTGTACATCATGTTTAAATTCTATTTATTTCCTTTTAACTATTGTAAAGACATCGTATGTGCCAAATTCTAATATGGGAACCCCTGCATTACATGTGCATGGCCATAAAATTAAATAGAACAAACAGGACCCACTCGCATGGATTCACTTGCATGCCCACAAAAGCAAAGGAAATGGATAAGTGAAATATGTCCATTCATATCTGGTGGGCTTGTTCTACATGTGCAATCCATGCTGAAGGAATATTTATCTAAAGAAGGTACCTTTTGTGATTAGCAAGAACTTTTACACAACAATTTTTACACAACAGTAAGTATTTGCAGGGATTGTCAAATCTTAGTAGAGGAAGGCATACAGGATCGTTGCTATGGGATAAACAATAGGAAGGCATACATGAACGTTGTGATGGCATAAAACTAATTTTCTTCTAACTTTGTCTCATCCAATTCAAAGCTTCCACACAAAAGGCTTGGCATGATTGCAATATTTGTGCTAAGGTAATGGAGCATGGCTCACTTGTTCGACTTTATGACAGTAGTTTTTTGAAAAATGAAAAATCCTAGGAAGTTGAGGATACGATGGCTCGGACCCTTCTAGATCATGTACATATCAAAAGCTTGTGCAATGAGGTGGACTATATCGGATGGCTAGTTGATGAGAGGTTTGGTAAATGGTAGTCTGTTGAAGTTCTATTGGTATTTTGGGTAGATGTTCTTTAATCTCTTCATCTCTCTTATTTTGATTGTGATTTAGCTGCAATTTCTTTTACTATGACACGGTTAGTATGGAGATCAAACAAATGTAAAAACTTCCCATCCATACCTCTATGGGTCACCCCTACTTGTTGAGAGAATCCTCTTGTGAGAGACACACAATTCATAAGGAAAGTAGTTTCATTTTCACATAAGGGAAGGAGATTCATTTTCACTTGTAAATTTGTCTCTTGTCATAGAATAGTTCTTGTGGAGTTTCATATGGAGCGAAGCCTTTGGTGCAGGTGGAAGGTTTTGCTTAGATACCAAGAGTTACATTGCAATTTGAAAGTTCTCATTGAAACCCCTCTTTATATCCGTGCTGAAAATCTTCTTTATATCCATCCGAGTAACAATTAGATTGTAATCATTCATCACCAAGTTCATAATCCCTTGCAAAAAATTGCACAAAGTTGTGTTTTCTTGAACTCTGCCAAATGAATTTATGTTCAAGAAGCCTTTAGCATTCTGGCTCCATTAACTTATAGGTGTATATTAAACACACAAGATTGTCAGTTTCCTAACTTCTACCAAGGATATGTTGACCAAAGAGCTTGTAGCAATCATTTAGGAGGTTATCATTTTATCTTCCATTGTGCAATTCAACTTAAATTATAGGTAGGGAATGACAACCATCCATAGTCTAAAATTTGTCCAATTCAACTTAAAGTCTAAACTTTGTCCAATTCAACTTAAAGTATAAGTAGGGAATGACAATCATCTATAGTCTAAACTTTGTCCAATTCAACTTAAAGTGTAGGTAGGGAATGACAACCATCTATATTCTGAACATTTTCCATTGATTGGTAAGAATTATTAACCTAACTATTTCAAAACTTGTAATATATCATGTTATGTGAGAGTTGCAATACTTGTAATATAATGCATTTATGTCATTTAGTGGAAGATGCTCCTCTGGTCAGCCTTCACAACTTGTAAAGATTTGGTGAGGGGCTGTGAAAGTAGTAAAAACAATATTTGTTATAAGTTATAACTCTTTTGGATAAAGCTTAGATACATGGGTCAGGGAAAGAAAAGAAAAGGCAATTAACAATACTGGTTACAACCTTTTACGCATAGGTAACTAAGAAGATTATAGCCTTTTACCCTCACTAGAGCCATCAGTAGGAAAAATCCTTTCTCCATTGACCTGTGTGAGCGAGCTCATGTAGATATCAGTGTTTAGGTCGAATACTTAATGGACTATAGGTGCGTAAGAGTTAATGAAGTAGGAAAATATATAAGATTGTTGTTTACAGGTCTCATAAACTCTAAGTAATAACTAATTTGAAGGAAAAAAAAGGGGTGAAAGCCAAATCTTTGAAAAAATTGTATATTGTTTGGTGTTTGGTTTTTTCTACTGTATCAATGCATAATCTTTTTTTTCCTTAGTTGTCGAGTTTACATATTTTTGCAATCATTTTTTCCCTAGCAATTTGGTTTACATATGTTTGTAGTCCCTAGAATGAACATATAATTTTTTTCTTTTTTGCACAATAGAAAATGGTTAAAGCGCTTAATAGCAAGTGAGTTTGGAAACTTAGTTCTAGAATGGTGAGGTATCTACCTTCATGCAATACAGTGGGGCATTAGAGAAAGGTAAATATAGTTACATCTAAAATTTGTATTCATACTTGTTGATTTTGTTTTAACAATAGTAGAATTCAACACATAACAAAAAGGGGGCAATAGAGATATGAAATTTGTATTCATATTTGTTGATTTTGTTTTAAGAATAGCAAAATTCACCACATACCTGTTTTCAATTTTGAGTAGAGTTATGTAACTTTCATGACTTTCTTGATATTACGCTGTAACTTTCCTGAATATTATCCAGTTATAGGTTTTTCCTAAACTCATTACTCATTATTAAATGGGCGTCGTCCTACTGACTGAAAAAACATTTGTCCCGATCTTGGGGTTTACCATCCTTTGCAATCTAAGGGTATAAATGACTTAGACACTTGCTTTCACATAGATAAATATGAAACATGGTCATAGATAGATATGAAAGATGGTTAAGTGGTGAGATGGTAGAGCACTATGTTGTAGCAAAGAAAGGTGTGGCAGTGGGAGAACAAAAATTAATATGGAAGTGACAACATGCCATCATAGTGGGGTCAAAATTTTGTTCAAAGTGTGTTACAAGATATCTAATATCTCACATTTAATATTAGAATACGAATGCTAGAATTACTTCTAGCATTAGTTCAATCATAAGAAATGTTAGTCTAAAACTTTGTCTAAAAGACATAAATTCTATTATGAAACGATGCAACTGTGCAATAAGACTTCGAATTTCATAAGCCAATAACCTCTCAAATAAATAGTATTTAAATTTTAACTTTAAACTTTGGTTTAAAAAATGGTGACAACTAAATTAATAAATGGTCAATGATGGGTCAATGATCCAAGCGATCCCTATAGTCCCAAAATCGCCTAAGGAAGGGACTAATAAGTAACAAAGTAATTCAAAGACTAATAAGTAAGAAAGTAATTGAAAGGTTTACCTAAATCCATTTATAATAAACACTATATTGAAAATTTTAAAAATAAAAATAAATATAATTATTTAAACTATTATGATAATGGCAGAATATAAATATATATAATATATATATATATAATAGAATTATTTTATAATAAAAGTTATAAAATAATATTTAAAAAAATTGCTTTAAATATGATAGTCTAAATTTAAGTGTCAGTAATTCTAAGTGTTATTCACAATACTACTTTCTTACATATCTAAATCATATATTTAAATCATATTTAAATTAAAAATTTACAAAACTTGATTATAAATTTACTATAACATTTGTGAATTGCCACCTATAAAAATTTAAAAAAAAATTAAAAGGATTAGAAAATCTTATAATCTAAAAATATGACAAGTAAATTATTACATTAATTATGTCGATAGGCGTTTCTTCTTGAAAATGGTTAGGCCAACCATTCGTATCGGTTTTTGCTTCTAGGTTGACATCTATCCCTGTTGTCTCAAACCATTCTGTGAATTGAGAATTCCATGATGTCACTCGTCTCTCCTATTTGTATGTAGCTTGTCATTCTCGACTGCATTTATTGGCCACACTCGACCCCTGCTCCATTCTCTTCAACTATCGGAGGCAGGGATTGAATTCTCCTATGAAACTCTACCGATTTATTACGTAACTTCCATCCATCACAAAATCAAAAACCCTACTACTTACCACTCAAATTTCATCCCCACAATGCCTTCGCTCAGTTTCCCTGTCATCCTGATTTCCGTCGTCATCATATGCTTCTATCAATTTCCCACAAATGCATCCCAGAAGTGCCCAATGACCCTTGTTATGCCTATCACATATGATTCCTAGACATTCAAATTCACCGTGGAGATGAGGCAGAGAACCACTCTAAAAATCATGCAATTAGTGCTAGGCATAGAGCAAGACTTCATGTGGGTAAGATGTGCTAACAATGTATACAAGTCCTCTACTTATTTCCCTATCAACTGCAGTGCACCATTATGCACGTTGTATGAATATTCGACATGCCTTACCTACACTGACTTCGGTGCTTTCGACTGCAACAACCATAGATGCTCCATGTGAGAACTGAGCCTCAACCTCAGGCAGGACATGGTAGTGCTTCTTAGTAGCAATGATCAGGAATTATGTCGACCCACAAGGTTCCCCTTATTGCTCAAAATTTGGTTGCAGCAAAGTCAAATTCAGTTGCGGAAAGGAAATCACAACTACATAGGGGCTTAATTAAAACATATAACTCATTCACGGCAGAATAGTGTAAAACAAAAATTGTTGCAATAAATCTTGTTGTGAAAGAATAATACCATAACACAACTAGCCGCACTTTATATTATATGTCAAAAAATAAGGAAATACATTGGCGTGGTAAATGGAGGTTGCAGCTCCAAGTGAGAAACACAAAAGACTTACTTCGATTTACGCATCACTAGGTTGTAGAGTAAATGTTTGTAAAAATCCATAAAATTGGTTTTCACGCACCCACCAATATTTCCTCCACAATTTTCTCCTCACTACCTCGTAGACTCTCGCTCTCTAACCTTTCCAACAGTACAAATGAATTTTACATCCATATTTATCTCAACATACAAATTTGACATTAATACATCACAGAGAAAATAATTAATACACAACATGGGTGATTTTACATATTAATTGGCTTTCTGAACTTGCAGGTGTTGTGGAGTGTGGAAAATAGTCGCAGAGTGAATGCTTGCCCATATCTATTTACCAAACTTCATTAAGTGCCTTAAAATCTGTACTGTGTTGTGGAATGGTTAGTGTTGTACTTCTCCTCTGATTTCAGTCTGTTCACCTGCAAACAAAATTGCAACCGTGCAGTAGTTGACTGGGAAAGCATGGTGTTTATCAGTGTGTTGAATTTGGTGGTTGGGATTATTATTTCCAACACTCCCCCTTAATCAAAACTGCTGCCATTGACAATTCCCAAAAAATCTCTAAGATAAACAAAACTTTCACGTGCCAATGGCTTTGTGAAAATATCAACAAATTGTTCTTGTGACCTGTAGTGCTACAACACAATCTCATCATTGTTAATCAAATTTCTGATAAGATGATATTTAGCATCAATATGCTTGGTCCTCTTGTGAAAAATAAAATTCTTTGATAATGCAATTGCTGATGTGTTGTCGCAGAAAATATTTGTCATTTCCTCTTGGTCGTGGTGAAGATCCCTCAACATCCTTCTCATCCAAACTTCCTGACACACTGCTGCTGTTGTGACGACATATACAACTTATGTTGTTAACAATGAAACTATCGACAGCTTCTTGGAGGCACATGAAATGGCTCCAGAACCCAAATGAAAAGCATATCCGGACGTGCTCTTTCTGTCATCAACACTTCCTGCCCAATCACTATCAGTGTAAAAAACCAGCCTTAAATCACTTGTTGCAGCATACAAAACGCCATATTGTTTTGTCCCATTGACGTACCTTATAATCCTTTCTGCTTCTTGCCAATGTGTCCCCTTGGGTGTCTCCATGAACCTCGACACCAGTCTCATTGCATACATTATATTTGGCCTAGTGGCGGTCAAATACATCAAACTCCCTATCATGCTTTTGTATAATGTCAGATTGACATTGTTGCTGCAATCGTTTTTGCTCAACTTCAACACCATGACAGTTTGTGTTGGTGCAAGCTTGTTGTTTTGCATCTTAAACCTCTCCAAAATGTCCGCTACATACTTTTCTTGAGAAATGAAAATGCCATTTTTTGTTTGCTTCACCTCTATGCCCAAAAAATATCTTAGCAACCCCAAGTCAGTCATTTCAAATTCACTCTTCATGTCTTCTTTGAAATCAGTGACGGGGAAATCATCATTGCCTCTAAAAATCAAATCATCGACATATAAGACGATACTAGGAATCTTACCATCACTCTCTTTGATGTAGAGGGTAGGCTCTCCATCACATTTGTCAAAACGATTGTCCTACAAGTAGGAATCTATCCTATTGTACCATGCATGCAGTGCTTGCTTCAGCCCATAAAGACCTTTCCTCAACCGATACACTTTTTCTTATTTTCCTTCTACCTCATAAGCAGGTGGTTGCACAACATACACTTCCTCTTTCAGCACTCCATTCAAGAACGCTGATTTTATGTCCATTTGATACACCTTCCATTTATGTTCTGCACCAATCGTCACAACTGTACGCACTGTCTCCATCCTCGTGACCGACGCAAACGTCTCCGAATAATCTCTTCCATTCTGCTGCTTGTATAATCTTTTCCATTCTGCTGCTTGTATCCTTTGACAACTAACCTTGCTTTATGCCTTTCAATCTTTTCGTCAATGTTTATTTTGGTCTTATAGACCCACTTCACTCCAATGACATGTTTTCCTTGCAAAAGGTTCACTAACTCCCATGTGTCATTATTTTCTATTGCTTCTATTTCTTCCTACATTGTCGAAACCCATTTTTCTTCTTTGACTGCATCTTCAAAATCGATTGGGTCATCTACATGAAAAAATAAAGCTCATCTTGCTCATAAATCTCATTTAAATTTCTGAATTTTGGTCTTCTTATGTTTACTGAAGATGGGTTTGACATGTCACTTGGTGTTGCCCTTTGCGGTGTGCTTGGAGAACCACTTGCTTGACTACGTGACATTGTCCTATTATTTGTTGATTGTGTTACTTGTTGCCTTCTTTGTTGCACTTTCCTGACTTTCTTGATATTATGCTATAACTTTCCTGAATATTATACAATTACAGGTTTTTCCTAAACTCATTAATCATTATTAAATGGGCGTCGTCCTACTGACTGAAAGAACATTTGTCCTGGTCTTGGGGTGTACCATCCTCTGCAATCTGAGGGCAGAAAGGACTTAGACACTGGATTTGACATAGATAAATATGAAACATGATCATAGAAAGATGGTCAAGTGGCGAAATGGTAGAGCACTATGTTGTAGCAAAGAAAGGTGTGGCAGCGGGAGAACTCAAATTAATATGGAAGTGACACCATGCCATCATAGCGGCGCAACGAAATTTGGTCAAAATTTTCTTCAAAGTGTGTTATAAGATATCTGATATCTCACATTTAGTATTAGAAGACTAATGCTATAGTTACTTCTAGCATTAGTTCAATCATAAAAAATGTTAGTCTAAAACTTTGAGTAAAAGACATAAATTTTGTCACGAAACGATGCAACTGCACAATAAGACTTTGAATTTCATAAGCCAACAACCTCTGCAATAAATAGTATTTAAATTTTAACTTTAATTAAAAATTATCGAAACTTCGGTTTAAAAAATGGTGATGGCTAAATTAATAAACGGTCAACGATCCAAGCGATCACTATAGTCACTGCACCGCCTAAGGGAAGGACTAATAAGTAACAAAGTAATTCAAAGGTTTACCTGAATCCATTTACAATAAACACTATATTGAAAATTTTTAAAAATAAAAATAAATTATAGATTTATTTTACATTATTATGAGTAATGGTAAGAATATATATATATAAAATACAGTAACTTAAATAATTTAATTAATATAGTAATAATATTATTTAAAATAATTGCTTTAAATATGATAGTGTAAATTTAAAGATGTCAATATATTCTAATGGTCGTTATTCACAATACTAACTTTCTTACATATCTAAATCATATATTTGAACCATATTTAAATTAAAAATTTACAAAACTTGCTTATCAATTTACTATACCATTTGTGAATTGTCAGCTATAAAAATTAAAAAAATATAGAAGGATTAGAAAATGTTATAATATAAAAATATGACAAGTAAATTATTACCTTAATTACGTCGATAGGCATTTCTCCTTGAAAATGGTTAGGAAAACCATTCATATCCCTTTTTACTTCTAGGTTGACATCTGTCCCTCTTGCCTCAAACCATTCTGTGAATTGAGAATTCCATGATGTCACTCGTCTCTCCTATTCGTATGTATCTCGTCATTCCCGACTACATTTATTGGCCACCCTTGACCCCTGCCTCCATTCTCTTCAACTATTGGAGGCTTCTCCCTCCATATTGCTACTCTGTGAAGTATTCCACCACTCTTCTCACTGTTGCTAGACCTTCAACATGCATCAGATTCAGAAGAAAATTTCTTCAAATCCCCATTGGGTGAGTTGAATTCTGAACGAGGTGCAACGAATGGCTAGAGGAGTGGATATATTGGAGGAAAAACCACTGCTACAATTTAGGATTGCCAGTTGAATTTGAAGCTCCTTATTACCCATATCACGATTATATTTGGAGTGCCTTGTTACCATATCACTATGCTACCTTATGTCTCTGTAGCAACATATCATTCTTAGTGAAGAATGCACCTGAGTTTACCAATTAGAGAGGTCCTTGCAGGCAAGCCATTTATGCACACATGTCTGTCACACTTTCTAAGATGTTTGATCCCTCTCAAACCAATACAACTATGATTCTTCAGGTCAATGTTGACAACTTTAACTCCATGACATCCAGCCAGGCAAGGATTGAATTCTCCTCTGCAGCTCTACCTATTTATTGGATAGCTTCCATCCATCACAAAATCAAAAACCCTACTACTTACCACTCATGTTTCATCCCCGCAATGCCTTCGCTCAGTGTCACTATCATCCTGATTTCTGTCGTCATCATATGCTTTTGTCAATTTTCCATGAATGCGTCCCAGAAGCACCCAATGACCCTTGTTACGCCTATCACGTACGATTCCTAGACAATCAAAATCACCATGGAGATGAGGCAGAGAACCCCTCTAAAAATCCTGCAATTAGTGCTAGGCATAAACCAAGACTTCATGTGGGTAAGATGTGCTAACAATGTATACAAGTCCTCTACTTATTTCCCTATCAACTGTAGTGCACCATTATGCACGTCGTATGAATATTTGACATGCCTAACCTACACTAACTTCGGTGCTTTCGACTGCAACAACCATTGATTCTCCATGTGATAACCAAGCCTCAACCTTACGCAATACATGGTGGCGCTTCTCAATAGCAACAGTTGGGAATTAGGTCGCCCCGCCAGGTTCCCCTTCTTTCTCATCTCTTGCCTATATGATTTTTATTGTACCCCCTTGCCTCAAGAGGTCGTTGGCGTCGCTGGAATGAGCTCGTCTATGCTATCACTGCCAACTCTATTAGAAAAGTTTTATGGCGAAGAGGAGACGAGTGTAGATCAAAATTTGGTTGTGGTGAAGTCAACTTCAGTTGTGGAAAGGAAATCACAACTACATAGGGGCTTAATTAAAACACATAACTCATTCACTGCAAAATAGAGTAAAACAAAAAATGTTGCGATAAATCTTCTTGTGAAAGATTAATACCATATCGCAACTAGACACACTTTATATTATATGTCAAAACATAAGGAAATACATTCATGTGATAAATGTAGGCTGCAACTCCAAGTAAAAAACACAAAAGACTTACTTCGATTTATGCATCACTGGGTTGCAGAGTAAATGTTTGTAAAACTCCATAAAATTGGTTTTCATGTGCCCACCAATATTTCCTCCACGATTTTCTCGTCACTACCTCATAGACTCTCACTCTCTAACTTTCCCAACATTACAAATGACTTTTACATCCATACTTATCTCAAGATACAAATTTGACATTAATCCATGACAGAAAATAATTAATATGCAACATGGGTGATTTTACATAGTAATTGGCTTTCTGAACTTGCAGGTGTTGTGGAGTGTGGGAAACAATCGCAGAGTGAATGCTTGCCCATATCTATTTACCAAACTTCATTATGTGCCTTAAACTCTCTGCTGTGTTGTGGAATGGTCAGTGTTGTACTTCCGCTCTGATTTCAATCCTTTCACCTACAAACAAAATCGCAACCGTGCAATAGTTAACTGGGCAAGCATGGTGTTTGTCAGTGTGTTGAAGGTGGTGGTTGGGATTATTATTTCCAACACTCCCCCTTAATCAAAACTGCCGCCATTTATAATTCCCCAAAAATCTCTAAGATAAAAAAAACTTTCACATGCCAATGGATTTGTGAAACTATCAGCAAACTATTCTTGTGATTTGCAGTGCTGCAACACAATCTCATCATTGTTAACCAACTCTCTGATAAAATGATATTTAGCATCAATATGCTTGATCCTCTTGTGAAAAGCAAAATTATTTGATAATGCAGTTGTTCATGTGTTGTTGGAGAAAATAGTTGTCGTTCCCTCTTGGTCGTGGCGAAGACCCCTCAACATGCTTCTCATCCAAACTGCCTGACACACTGCTGCTATTGTGATGACATATTCAGCTTCTATTGTTGACAATGAAACTATCGACGACTTCTTGGAGGCACATGAAATGGCTCTAGAATGCAAATTAAAAACATATCCAGACGTTCTCTTTCTGTCATCGACACTTCTTTCCCAATCACTGCCAGTGTAACCAACTAGCCTGAAATCACTTGTTGCGGCATACAAAACGCCATATTGTTTTGTCCCATTGACATGCCTTAGAATCCTTTCCACTGCTTGCCAATGTGTCTACTTGGGTGTCTCCATGAACCTTGACACCAAACTCACTGCATACATTATATCCGGCCTAGTGGCAGTCAAATACATAAAACTGCCTATCATGCTTTTGTATAATGTCAGATTGACATTGTTGTTGCAATCATATTTTCTCAACTTCAATACCATGACAGTTGGAGATGGTGTAGGCTTGTTGTTCTGTATCTTTAACCTTCAAAATGTCTGCTACATACTTTTCTTGAGAAATGAAAATGCCATTTTTTGTGTGCTTCACTTCTATGCCCAAAAAATATCTTAGCAACCCCAAGTCAGTCATTTCAAATTCACTCTTCATGACTTCTTTGAAATCAGCGATGAGGAAATCATCATTGCTTATGAAAATCAAATCATCGACATATAAGACGATAATAAGAATCTTACCATCTCTCTCTTTGATGTAGAGGGTAGGATCTCTGTCACATTTGTCGAAACCATTGTCCACCAAGTAGGCATCTATCCTGTTGTACCATGCACTTGGTGCTTACTTCAACCCATAAAGAGCTTTCCTCAACCGATACACTTTGTCTTCTTTTCCTTCTACCTCATAACTAGGTGGTTGCGCAACATACACTTCCTTTTTCAACACTCCATTCAATAATGCTGATTTTATGTCCATTTGATACACCTTCCATTTATGTTGCATGCCGATCGCCACAACTGTATGCACTATCTCCATCTTCGCGACTGGTGCAAACGTCTCCGAATAATCTCTTCCATGCTGCCGCTTGTAACCTTTCACAACTAGCCTTACTTTGTGCCTTTCAATCTTTCCCTCAATGTTTCTTTTGGTGTTATAGACCCACTCCACTCCAATGACATGTTTTCCTTGCGGAAGGTTCACTAACTCCCATGTGTCATTATTTTTTATTGCTTCTATTTCTTCCTCCATTGCTGAAACCCATTTTTCTTCTTTCACTGCATCTTCAAAATTGATTGGGTCATCTACATGACAAAATAAAGAAAATAATGAATTTAGGCCAATGCTACTATCAACCTCCTCTTACTCATAATTCTCATTTAAATTTCTGAATTTTCGTCTTCTTGTGTTTACTGAAGATGGGTTTCACATGTCACTAGGTGTTGTGCTTTGCGGCGTGCTTGGAGAAGAACTTGCTTGACTACATGACACTGTCCTATTATTTGTTGATGGTGTTACTTGCTACCTACTTTGTTGCACTTGAATAGGAGTAGAGGGAGTCATTGTTGAGGAATTGTTTGCTGTTGTTAATTCCTCTTTTTCCTCATGTGATATACATGTTTTGACATTGATTGTCTTCTCTAAACTTCCATCCCATGCTTCCTCTTCTATGAATTTCACATCTCTGTTTATTATGACTTTACTGGTTGATGGATTGTAGAGCTTGTATGCCTTGGATTCATCACCGTATCCAACAAATATGCATTTCTCCCCCTTGATGTCAAACTTCTTCCTCAACTCATCTGGGACATGTGCATACACCACATATCCAAAGACTCTCATGTGAGTGACGCTATGCTTTCTTCCACTCCATGCCTCTTCAGGAATCACGTTCTGGATGATTTTGGTTGGACCTCTATTCAAGATATATGTTGCACAAGTAATATCTTCTACCTAATAATCATTTAGCAAATGCTTTTCCTTCAACATACTCCTTGCCATTTCCATAATGGTCATATTCTTCCTTTCTGCTACACCATTTCACTGAGGTGTATACCTTGTTTTAAGTTTCTTGTGAATTCCATGCTCCATGCAAAATCGAAGGAAGTCATTTGAGATATATTCACCACCTCTATCAGTCCTAAGGACTTTGATGTAGTGTCCACTTTGCTACTCAACAAGAGCCTTGTATTGGCGAAAGCGCTCACACACTTCACTTTTTTGTCTTAGGAGATAGACCGATGTCTTCCTTGTTTAGTCATCTATGAAGGTCAATACACAGTGGCTACCACCAATTGATGGTGTCTGCATTGGTCCACATAAATCTGAGTGGACAATCTCCAAAGGTACCTTTTCCCTTATTGACTTTCCTACTGGAAATGTCTCTCTATATTGCTTGCTCAAGATACATCCTTCACATAGGCTGTTCAGTTTTTCTATGAGTGGAAAACCTTCACCATGCCTTTCCTATGCAACAAATTCGAACCTCCGAAGCTGAGATGTCCAAATCTCAAATTCCATAACCAATTTTTATCTTTGACCTCTGCTTGATAGTTCACTTGTGTGACAACTGCCTCTTTTCTTCCATCCTCTTGTGAGTTCATTGATAGTTGTACTTGTGCACCTTCTTACTTCAAATCTAATCTTATCTTTAGGGGAAACATTCTATTGTTTGTCATCTGAACCTTTGCAATCAACTGTCTTTTTGGAGGCCTATCCAAAATTGTGCACTCATCATTTTTAAAAAAGACATTGTAGTCCTTTTGCATGAGCTATCCAATGCTTATGAGGTTATGCTTCAGACCAGGGACAAAGTAAACATCTGATATTTACTTCTTCTCCCCCTTCTTTGTTAGGATATTAACTCTTCCTTTTCCCATGACATAGACTTTGCTATCAGTCTCGAATGTCACTTCATATTTCACACTTTCATCTAGATTGGAAAACATTTCTATGTTCCCTGACATGTGGTTGCTACACCCTCAATATAGATACCATATATCACTTTGTCTTTCTTAAGCTACATTACAAACTAGAAACATGCTATCATGGTTCTGATTTTCCTTTGTGAAATTTACACTTGGTTTGTTACTAATGTGATACTACTTCTTTCTACATTCATTTGCATAATGACCATACTTCTTACAGTAATGACATTGAACTTGAGATTTATCATACCTCTGACATTGTGCCTGATTTTGGCTTGGGCCTTGACTTGGATTTTGATTGCTGCCCCTTCCACTTGAGCTTGAAGGGCTGCTTCTTCCACCTCTGTGCAGGATTCTTCCTCTTCTTCTAGCATATGATCTTCCTCTGCCTCTACCCTGACCAAATGAAACATGTGTCTTGAAGGCATGCTCCAATGAGGAGCTTGTTGCTCTATTAAGTCTATGTTCATGAGAAATCAATGATGCATGCAGCTGATACACTGAGAACAGTGAGAGATCCTTTGTCTCTTCTATGGCCACAGCAATGGCATCAAACCTTGCTGGGAGACTTCTCAAAAATTTCTCAACTATTTTCCTTTCTTCAAGTATCTCACCATGAGACCTGATATGAGTAACCAACCCAATTACATGTGTAAAAAATGAGTCTACATTCTTAGACTCTTTCATACAAAGTGTTTCAAAATCTCTTGTCAACATTTGCAGTTTTGTTGTCTTGACTTTTGCCATGCCTTGGTAGGTTGTCTGGAGGGTGTCCCATGCTTGCTTGGACTTCTTTTCTGCTGCAATCCTTGGGAAAATACTTTCATGAAATTGGAAAATATAGAATAGGTATTTTGAATCCTTCTTCCTGTTGTCCCTTAACAAATCTCTTTCTGCTTGAAATAAGGCATTGTATGATGTTGCATCTACTGGTTCTTGAAAACCATTCTCCACCAAATCCAAAATGTGTTGAGAAGAAAATAGGTCCTTCATTGTAATAGCCCAGTAGTCATAATTTTTTCCATTAAATTGAGGTATCTGAGGATTAGTCAATCTTGTGATTGATGTTGCCATTTCTAAGTGAAAAAAAACTTTCTACCTGCTGGTAAATACGCTAGAAAACAATCTGCCCTCAAAACAATTTTAACTGTTAGTAAAAACACTTGTTTTTGCACTAACAGAGTTTAACCCACTCTGATACCATGTTAGAAAAATTTTATGGGGCAGAGGAGAAGAGTCTAGCTCAAAATTCAGTTGCGGCAAAGTCAACTTCAGTTGCGGCAAGGAAATCGCAACTACACAGGGGCTTAGTTAAAACACATAACTCATTCATGGAAAAATAGAGTAAATCAAAAAAGGTAGTGGTAAATCTACTTGCGAAAGATTAATACCATAACACAACTAGCCACACTTTATATTATATGTCAAAACATAAGGAAATACATTCGCGTTATAAATGGAGGTTTCAGCTCCAAGTGAAAAACACAAAAGACTTATTGTGATTTACACATCACTAGTTTATGAAGTGAATTTATGTAAAACTCTGTAAAACTAGTTTTCACGCACCCACTAATATTTCCTCCACAATCTTCTCCGCACTACCTCACAGACTCTAGCTCTCTAACTTTCCCAACATTACAAATGACTTTTACATCCATATTTATCTCAACATACAAATTTGACATTAATACATGACAGAGCAAATAATTAATACGCAACATGGGCGATTTTACATAGTAATTGGTTTTCTGAACTTGCAAGTGTTGTGGAGTGTGGGCAATAGATGCAGAGTGAATTCTTGCCCATATCTATTTACCAAAGTTCATTAAGTGCCTTAAACTCTCTGCTGTGTTGTGGAATGGTCAACATTGTACTTCTACTCTGACTTCAGTCCTTTCGCTCGCAAACAAAATCACAACCGTTCAGTAGTTGACTGGGAATGCGTGGTTTTTGTTAGTGTGTTTAAGGCGGTGGTTGTATTATTATTTCCAACAAACTCTGCTCTTCATGACGAGAGGTTTTAGTTGCAAGTTTCCTACTTGTCTGCCACAAGAGAATTCAGGGGGGTATCTCTTCTTTGATGATAACCAGCTCGTCTTCTGTCAACTAAAAGGTGGAAACACTACAGACCTTGTCCACCACCTCATCCACAATCCCTTGATCAGGAACCCCATCTTCCCCCTAGGCTCCACTCATTTGTTGAGAGAAACAAAGTCAATGGCGTCGAGGTATCGATCGATGCAAAGAAGCTGCAAATTAGCAAAGGGGGATCCGACGACACCAAGTTGAGCACTATGGTGCACTACACACAACTGGACACCCCCGTCTAAAAGTCTCTCGTGCCCCTCTATACCAAGATGGTGAACCACATGAATATCAAACATGTTTCATTGGTGGTGCCCTATGCCCCCTTGGGTTAGGGTGTGTGTTTCGATGCAAGTAGTACTAGAGAGCCTTCTTGTAGAGGGAGCACTGATACAGGGCTCACTATGTCCACGATCAATATTGTTTTGCAGAGAAAATCTACTTGGAGGATCCTTCGAGCTAACTCTATGGAGTGACTGTACAAGTAGAATGCATTGTGTTTAGCTTTTGTTGACGCAGGAGAGGATCTGATGGTATCAATTGTGATTGGAACTTATCATATGCAAGAGAATATCATCCAATTTGATTTGTAGAACTCAACACTCAGTTTCTCTTCCAATTCACTTCCATTACCTCAACAAATAAGTTGTGCCAATTTCAATATCACTACTTCTCTGGCATGAATCCTTTCGAGATGATAAGTAATTTGACACGACATATTACAATATTCCAGCAGAACATGAACACAATAAATAAGAAAGAAAGATATGCTTTTGTAATTCCAATTTAATGCAATACCATGCTTTTTTGTACTAACATTAAAGTTCATGCAAAAGAATCTTACCTCACTCCTTGATGTCCTTTTCATTCTTATACTAAGATATATTTTCTGTTATATAGATATTCCAGTTTCCTTTTATTTCGTTTTATGTTGAATGCTATGTTCGATGATTTGGATATGAGTTTAGTTTATTCTTAATATATGATTCATATATCAGTTGGTTTGCTAGGAGTTTAATTTTCATTATTTTATCAATTTAAACGTTATAGAGAAAGATGAAGGATGAAGTAGTTTGTAGAGAACAAACTGTTCCATTGCTATCCAATTCTATTTACCATTAGTGTCACAATCTATATAGCCTTGCACAATCTGATTAAAACATCTCTAGATGAAAAGATGCCTACATATTAATCATGAAAGCCACAAACACTTGTATTTCTTTATGATTTATCTCTTTGATTCTCTATGACTTCACACAATATTTGGTATCCATGAGAAACACGTAAATTGAATGGGCATAAAATCATAATCGTCCAAAGAGTCACATACACCAGTATGTTATCAATGCTCCTAACATTATGTTTGCAAATATGAACCACAGAAACCT
>APFE031583201.1:225270-280096 GCA_000404065.3 Pinus taeda | reverse complement strand
ATGATTTGTGTATGGACTGATTAAGTATGTGGGTTGGAAAAATTGAAAAGTATTCCAACATTTAAAATGGAAGGAAACTGAGGGACAATTAACTCGGATAAGAGGATAAGAGTCGGATCATGGAAGTTTCGAAGAGATACCAAGTTTGTGCAAAGTATTACCCATAATTTGATGTTTTACTGTGCATTCAAGACCACTAAAATTTGTTTTGATATCCAAAAATGGCCACAATCATATGAAATGCTCATGTTTACCACTGTTGTTCACTTCTAGAAAAATGCCACAATATATTAGTACTCACATCATTATTTTTCTTTACAAAAAAGTAAATACATGGGATTTTTTAGTAATGACATATCAACTAAGTTTATAGAGAATCAAATTCAACTTGATACATGGTGGTAAACTCGATTCACACCTTCCACTCTAAAGATGCAACCCATACCAAACATCTATCAATCACTTTGTTGGTAGTCACTTCAATCAAAGTATTTCTGAAATTTTAAACTTCATTTTATTGAGGTAATATGGATAATCATTGAATTTTCAAATAAATTTCTGAATGTTTTATGTTTTTAACATTTTATACCAAAACCTTGGGATACAATTGTACTTTTCATTTAAACTAGAGTATTTTTCAAAAACCTCTTCCACTTCAAACTTATGTATTTCTCTTGTCATAACGTTCTTTGAAACTTCTAATATGTGCTCCAATTTATTTGTGGGACCGATAATCGACGTGATTCTCTTGGAATGATTCTAATTAATTAATTATTTTATTCTCGTCAAAGTTCTTTCACATACTAATTCTTCATATAGATCAAATCTCTACTCAAGAAGAATATCATTCTTTCGTATGTTAATTCAGAATGAGTTCGAGTCTCTACTGGAGAAGATGTTGCTCATGCATAGATAAACTCACCTATCCAATTATAGAACTAGTAATCCCTTATAAATACTAATACATGCAAATCAAATAGAGGCATAGGCATTGTTAGCACCCTTGAGATATTTTTTACTGGGGCCCCCAATGTATATATGTCAAAAAATTTAAAATATATTGTTTTGTTCTTGATGTTAAATGGATTTAGATGAGATTTAATTTTAATTTGGTTGTCAATTAAGCTAATTTTTTTTTTTTGCTTGAATACCCAAATTCATAATTAACGGTGAATAGGCTTTTCTTTCTTGGAAAACTTGGAGTAAATGATGCTCCAATCATCAAAAGTCAAAATCATCCTTTGTCACCTAGTCGTTACCATTTATAAGTCCACCGATAAACCATCTATTAAACACATTTAAAAAAATTAAAACCTCCTAAACCATTTCCATATCAATGAAATGGACCTTTCATTATTTTTTATTCTATTTCCTTAACCTCCTTATACAAAATATGGATATTGATAGATATGTGACAATAACTAGCTTTCAATTTGTGTAGCTTCAAATTACATTCTTCATTTTATTTTCAAGCTTTTTGCTTTGATGATCTGTTTTTACATATTATGTCTTTTCTCTTACACTGTTATAACATTGCTATCTTTTATTTATGTGATTGAAAATTCCATCATTATATGTTATGTTTTACCATAGATACTAAATTCAGATGCCGTCCCAAATAAAAAATTTCAATTTGAAACAAATTAGTCAATAATTGGCCTAAATGCTTCACCAAAGCTCACAAATGTAATTTATGAAGATAAAATAAAATACCTATGCCAGATCTATGATGTAATTTATCAAAATAAACTACAACATCTATGCCCAATTAACAACACAGGTCTTAATGTCAAACAAGGGTTTTTATGACAACATAAAGGAAGCCCACAAAATAGAACCACTGAATTTTTTATATGTAAACATTTTGATATTAAACAAAGGATTTTATAAAATTAGGAAAAAAAACTCACAAAGTAAAACTCATAAATTTAAATATTGAAAAGAGTCTAAACAAGATTATAGAGAGAAGTTGATATTGGGGGATTGTGAGCGGATGGAGCGGGAACGTCGGGTCTGGCCTCACTGAGAGCTACAGGCGGACATCGTGGGGTAGCAGTCGGCGAGAAGCACGGTAGGCGGACTGAGTAAGGAAATCTCGAAGCATAGCCAGTTTAATTGATAAATATTAAGCATAGTAACAAGGATAAATATTAAAAGCATTAGACCTGAGGAGGAAATGGAAAATCAGCAAGGGAGGGGAGAGATCCCCTCCTACAAAAATGTAGTAGCAGGGGAAACCAGTACAACCAGAACGCAGCATAATCTGAAGGAGAATAATGCACCAGTGATGGGTAACCTATGGAAAAAGAGGATGGGTGGGAAATGCCTTCCGAGGGCAGAAAAACATCCCAGATATGTCATTCCCTGCAACAAACTTGAGGAATATACCTGCTACATGAAGGACCATGCTCTGATTTGCAAGTTCGTAGGGTATTGGCCAACTGAGAAAGAACTGAACAGGTGGATTTATCAAAGGTGGAGACCAAAAGGACATATAGATCTGAAACTGGGAGCAAAAGGGTTTTCTACAGCCATCTTCGCGAATCTGGAGGACAAAGAAAGGGTTTTTGAGGAGGGACCGTATTTTATGAATAATGCGGGTCTGTTTATGAAACACTGGGAAGAAAGATATAGCCCTGAAAATGAAAGAATGCTGGTCGCACCAATCTGGGTTAGATTGTTTGGTTTACCAGAGGAATTTTGGGACCCTGAAATCCTAGAGGGGATTGGGAACACAATCGAGGGCTTTGTTAAAATAGCAGAGGCAACAAAGCGAGGCAAATATAATTCATATGCAAGGCTCTGTGTATATATGAATATAGCAGAGCCCCTTCTAGAATCTATTGAACTGGAATATCATGATGATATCTGGAAACAACCAATAGACTATGAACATATTCTGTTTAGGTGCCGTAAGTGTCACGAATACGGCCATCTATATAGACAATGTCCGTTGAATAAGGAGGAAGGGTTTGATAAAAACCAAGAAGCACATAAAAGAGAATCAGGAAAAATGGAAGAGGCAGATAGGGATTTTCAACAAGTTTCAAGAAGGAAGAAACAAGGCAAAGATGGCCCCAAAACTCAGACTCAAGAAAATCCCCTCAATACAGTGAGTCAAAACATGTTCCAAGTCCTCCAAGACGAAAACAAGGATTACGAAGTGAACCTAGGGGATGATGAAGAGCTTGGAAATACGCCAATGGAAGTATTTATAGAAACAAAGGGAAAAGAAACAAGTATGGGGAAAGCAGCTAAAGAAAGGGTTGTGGGAAAGTCAGAAATAGTAACAGACCATTCCCAGATGGAAGTGGAGAACCAGAAGGAAAATGAGGTGGAGGAGGAAAAAATCATGAAACAGTTAATTCAGGAATGGAAAAAGCTGGATAACAGATTCATACCAGAGAAACAGAAACAATTGTACAAAGAAGCATTTCAAAAGTACAAGGAAAAAAAAGGGGAGAACACGGACAAACAGATAACCATAGCAAGCGAACAGGAGAATGACCAGATGGGAATGGACGCTTCTGGCAAAAACAACAGGAAAAGAGGATGGAAAACGTTGAGTGAAGCCATTCAGACCGTGGGAGAAACGTTGATTAATTCAGGTAAAGTGATACCTTTGTCAGAGGTATTCTTCCCCTCCTATCAAAAGTTTTAAATGATTATCATCAGCTGGAATATTAGAGGATTGAATAGTAAAGGAAAACAGAGGTACATGAAAGAGAAATTGAAAAAGGACAAACCGAGTATTATGATTCTTCAGGAAACGAAAATTTCAGTCCAGCAGTTGGAAGAAATAATTAACAAAAATAAGCTCCAATACGAAGTTATGGGGCAAGATGCTATTGGTTCTACGGGAGCAATCGCTATTTTATGGAACCCAAACAACATAATCCTAGAAGGCTGGACTAGTATGACCAGAATACTTACAGGCATTGGTAGAATAGTAGGAACGAAAGAAAAGGTTGTCATCTCAGGGGTTTACGACCCACATACCCCGGGAGAGAAAGAAAGCTTTATACAAAACATGAAAGCAATTCGTAGAATTCATCCAGAGCCTGCATGGGTTATAGGAGGCGATTTTAACCTTATCTGATCCCTAGAGGAGAAAAAGGGAGGGATAAGAAAGTCAGATCAATACATGGACATGTTCAATGATATGATTGATGATTTAAGACTTGTAGACATTCAAACTGTCAATGGAATCTGCACCTGGAACAATATGAGGGGGGGCAAGAACCAGATAGCCTCAAGACTTGATCGCTTCCTAGTATCAGAAACTATTATGAACAAGGACGTTTTCGTTGAAGCGAAGATCATGCCATCTCTTGGATCTGACCATTGGCCTATCAGACTAGAGATGGATATTAAAAGGAATCGTGGAAGGAGAGCCTTCAGATTCGAAGCTTTTTGGTTAAGGGACCCAGGATTCATAAATAAAATGGAAGAATGGTGGATGCAGAGTTCAGTTCAGGGTAAAGGAAAGATGCATAAAAACTGAAACTTAAAGAGTTGAAAGGGAGAATCAAGAAATGGAACAAGGAGGAATTTGGTAACATTTTGGAGGAAAAACAAAAACTAGAAGGAGAAATGGAATCACTGCAATAGAAGATAATAACAGAAGGTAGGACAGAGGAAAGCATTAGAGAAGAAGGGATAGTTCTTGGAAAACTCGAGGAAAGGCGAAAGCAAGAAGAAATGCTATGGAGGCAGAAGTCAAGAATAAAATGGTTAAGGGAAGGGGAAAGAAACACAAAATTTTTCCATCAGGCAATGATTCAACACAGACAAAGAAAAAAGATATTGTCCATCAAAGACCAAAATGGTGAAAGGGTAGTTGAGAAAGAAGGGATCGAACAAGTGCTGGTGGAACATCACAAAGATATCCTAGCTGTGCCTATAGTAGACAGATCGGAAGAAATAAAGGAAATATGCTCATCCATTCCACGATTAGTTACAGAAGATCAAAATAATGCTTTGATGAGAGCTGCCAACTTAGAGGAGATAGAAGAAATAGTAAAATCCATGAAAAAAGGTACAGCTCCAGGTCCAGATGGCTTCACGATCGAATTCTTCCAAGCGGGATGGCATTTTCTGGGAAGAGAAATCCTAGAATTGATAGAAGAATCTCAGATGAACCAAAAGGTATGGCCTGCTATTAACTCCACCTTCTATGCTTTGATTCCTAAGAATGATAATTTAGAAGATGCCAATGGGTTTAGACCCATAGCATTGTGTAATGTTATTTACAAGATAATTACAACCTTGATTGCCAAAAGACTGAAACCCCTATTGGATAAGCTAATATCTACTAAACAAACAGGTTTTGTAGAAGGTAGGCAAATCCTAGATGGCCTAGTAGTAACCCAAGAGGTCATCCACTCTTTAAAAATGAAAAATCAAAAGGGCATGATGATTAAACTAGATCTGTTGAAAGCTTATGATAGACTGAATTGGAAATACTTGGAAGAAGTCCTGGAAAGTTTTGGCTTTAGTAAGAGATGGGTAAAATGGATTCACAGTCTAATTTCAACCCTAAACTTCTCCATACTTGTTAATGGTACCCCCTCAAAAACTTTTAATGCGTCCAGAGGAATTAGACAGGGAGACCCATTATCTCTGTCTCTTTTCATATTGGCAGCAGAAGGCCTTGGTAGATATATTAAAAAAGAACGGGCAGCGAACAAAATCAAGGGCTTGAAGCTATGGGGTAATGATTTTCCTTTAACCCATCAGCAATTTGTTGATGATATTATGCTATTCGGGGAACCAACTATAAAAGAAGTGAGACAGCTGAAGAGGATTTTGGACTTATTTGTTGAAGCCTCCGGACTGGAAATTAATAGAGACAAATCCTATGCATTTATATTTAACACGATGGAACAGATTAAAACTCATCTTACAAGACTGCTGGGCTTTAAAAGAGGAGAGTTGCCTACGAAATACTTGGGGAATTTGCTGGACTTCACATCCAAAAAATTAAAATTGGCAAGGAGTCTTGGACAAATTGAGAAAGAGAGTAGCGAACTGGGCTTTTAGAACTCTAAACATGGTAGGGAGGATAGTGCTGGTGAAATCAGTCCTCCAAGCTATTCCCATATATCCTTTGTCGATAATGGCGGTCCCTTTAGGAATCTGCTCAAAAATTAGAGAGATCATGAGAAAGTTCATCTGGGGAGGGGCGAGTCATCAGAAAAAATGGACCCTTGTTTCTTGGAAACACCTTACAGAGAGGAAGGAAAAAGGAGGATTGGGTTTACGTGACCCGGAAAAACTCAACAAAGTGTTAGGAGCGAAGCTCTGGTGGCGATGGCTTAGGGAGGGTAACGATCTCTGGAAAGCCATTTGGAGACTCAAATACAATATTCCAGACACAACAGTTGACATTTTAAGACAGAGGGAAACCCCCAAGGGTTCAACAATCTAGGATCTAGCTCGACAGAACAGAGATATTGTTGAAAACCATATTTTCTGCGAAGTTCGAGGTGGAGGGGAAGCCAATTTCTGGAATGGAAAATGGCAGCAGAAGGAAAAAATGAACAAAATTCAAACGGTCCAACAGCTACAGGAAAGAATAGGGGGAAATTGAAAATGTGTCAAAGACTATTGGAAAGATAATGAATTGGATGGAATTTGGAGAAAATGGATAGATCCAATTGAATGGGATTGCGATCTAAACCAAGAGCAACAAGAAGCATATATGAAAGAGGTGGAATCCAGGAAAATTAAAGCTCGCATAGGAAGGGACATTCTTAGATGAGGGAACTCCATGAAAGTCTCTTTCACCGTCAAAGAGGCATATTATTTAATGGACACGCAGGCTATAGATGAGGAGAATCTCAAATGGAAAATTATATGGGGAAGTAAATGGTGGCCGAAAGTCTCCCTATTCATATGGCTTGTAGCTAAGAACAAGATTCTAACTTGGGACAGAATTCAAAAAAAAGGCTTCAGCGGACCTGCAAGATGTTGTCTCTGTACAAACGAAGAAGAGACCCGTAATCACCTCCTAATTAATTGTTCGTTCACTAAGAAATTATGGATGGACATAAGAAAGATATTCGGTAAATCGGAGATAGTTCTCAGAGACATTAACGCAATCATTTTCCAATGGAATCAGGAGAAATTCCAATGTAAAGTTGTTAGCAGAGCTTGGGATCTTATTGCAGGCTTCATGCTTTAGATGGTCTGGAAAGAAAGGAATCGTCGTATCTTCTAGGACAAAGCCAAAGACTCGGAAATTATATGGAAACGAGCAGTCAGTCTAATGAGGGAAACAGTCTTGGTGGAGAAATGGGACGTGGAGGACTGGAAAGCGAACCAAACAGAGGAGATGATCCTGAATAGTTTAAACTTAAAGTATGAGATGGTTTATCATAAGCAAAGTAGCAGGCATAATGCGCAAGCCCAAAACCCAGATTTCTTTATCTATCCCAGCGATAACTTCATCAAATTAAATTTTGATGGAGCATCGAAAGGGAATCCTGGCAATGCAGGTTTCGGAGGCATTTTTCGCGATAGTCAGAAAGAGGTAAGGTGGATTTATGCTGAATGGGATGGGGAAATGACGAATAATGAGGCGGAACTTTGGGCGATCCACAAGGGGTTGAGGATTGCGATCAGAAATGGTTATACAAGCTTCGAAATAGTTGGTGACTCTCAGATTGCGATTGAAATTTTGAAGAAACTTAGTAATGGAAGAGATTGGGAACGAATTACAAGTAGTTGGAGGACTGTCGGAATTGTCCAAGAGATAGCAGGTCTGCTAAGAAGGATTGATTACAAATTATTTTACCATGTTCGGCGGAATGGGAACCGCGCGGCCGACTTCTTGGCGAACTCGGGCTGTAAAGGACGAGACAGCATGGTAGACAGCCAATGGAAAGCGGTTTGTGCCAGCAGGGATTGGGTAGACTTGGCAACGATTATAAATGAGGATCATGATCAGGCAACGCTCGAGAATGTCAGGATTAATGAGTTGGATAGGCGAATGGGACTGGAGATCCCGGTTAATGAATGCAGGTCAAGTTGGACAGAGGGATGATATGATGGTAATGCATTGCGCAGTACACTGACGGCGTGCGTGGAAGATATCTGAGGATCACTCCCACCATGAAATAATTAATGCATGCGATTGGAGAGGATGGTGGAGCGGCATGTCAGATCTCTAGACGGTAAACAATAAACAAGGAATGATGGGCAGGAGAGGCAACATCCAGGCTAATAATTGGCGGCATTGCATCACCGATATAGTGGCATACTTCGATGATAGAAAAGCTATAAGGTCCCAGACGGGAAAGGAAAGGTGGCAGTTTTGTTTCTTCCCAATTCAGAGCACAGAGGTCAGGTCAGTAGCGAATCAGCGAGACAGGAAAATATTTAACCAGCCCTAGAGCATACCCCGTGGTATAACTAGAGATAGCATGGAGACCAGGATGAAGTCTAGGGTGGCAGAGGAGCTGAATATGGCAGCTGATAAGAACAGGGAAAGGAAAGGCAAGGCTGCTGCGAAAGAGGAGTTCCCAGCAGAAATTTTTGAGATTGAGGACGATTCTAAGGACGTAGATCCCTGTCGCGAAGCCTACAGGAAGTATAAAGCCCAGGACAGATCTACAGGTGCTAGGAACCAGCAGTTGAAAGAGGATCAGCCAGCATCGCAGGGGGAGCGCGTAAGAAGATATGGCAGGAGAAGAAATGATAAGGGGTCGGGAAGTAGGACGGACACGGGTGGTATGAGAGGTCGGAGGCAGAGCAGGATTGCAGGTGAAAAAGGCGAGAATTCCAAGCAGGAAGCGGCACCAGCAAAAAAAATAAGGAGATCGATGGAGCAGAAAATTCGCTAGGCTGAGAGAGCTTATCAGCAGAATACAAACCCAGAGGTCAGAAGAATTATGCAGCATCTGGAGGAGGAGTCTTTACAAGTCCAATCTGACGAAGAAATGGAGGATTGGGAATTCTTACTGTAGGACCCAGGCAACACCAGGGGCAGAATGTCTCTGTTCAAGCAATCTCTCCACATTTACTGGATAATGAAAAGGTTATTAGCAAAAGCACTAGAGAAAATTGGTACTGAGATGGTGGAAATAGCACAGGGAGGCCCTGAGCTACGTAGGGAACTGAGGTTCATTCGCATTGCTCTAGAAAGACAAGAGAAGAAACTAGATGAATTACAGCAGCTTTTGAAGGGAGAACATCAGGGAGCAGACGGAGGAGCAAACCAGCAACCTGCAACTGAAGATGTTTGAGGAAAGATATGTTTATGAAAATACATAATTTAGTTAAATATAATTTTTTGCATGTTCTAGATAAGGGAATTTACTTCATGCAGACTAGTAGGATTAGGAGTACTCAGGACTGTTTAGTTCATCTTGCAAAGATAATCAGACTTTGGGCCTTCTATTTTTGGTCAGCGAATAAAAGTTTTAGATGGTTAAAATACTCGGTTTCCCCATGAGGGGGAGTTCTTACGTTCTGGAACTATGTTCTGTATTATTTTCTATAAAGTAATAGAAAGAGTCCCACCTCAGCTTACAAAAAAAAAAGATTATAGAGAGAAGTTCATGTGAAAGAAAAAAAATATGTAGAGGAAACTTCAAAGCATCCTTTAAAAACCTTGAGGCACCAAATTTAAGCTCAAAATATTTAAGGAAGGGAAGGTTTAAGAGGATTTGGAGATCAAAAACCCTTAAGGTGCTTGATTTCCGATGAGGCACATAAAGCCCAAGAATTTCCTCTAAACCTCAAAGTTGCTAACATGGAAACAATAACACAAGAATAATCGCATGGAGAGGAAGGTGAGTCGGAAACAAGAAAAATTGTCTAGAATCTCTATTTCAATTGTATTCCTTTAATTGATCCTTATAAAACCTCTTGGTTAGTTTGGACTAGCTCAACTTTAAACCAAAGTTACAATATACAATCTCCTAGTGTCTTCTACATCTTAACCAAATCACTAGCCCCTTTTTAGTGAATAATGGGGGATGACATGGCATCATCTCGAATATGGTGGTGAAAACAGGAAGGTCAACTGTTTAGTGTCATAATGTTCGCATACAGACTCTGATTGAGATGACTTTTGCATCGTTGAAAAGGTCTTTGTGTGTGGAATATGAATAAAAGGTGCATAGATAGAGCCATAAGGTTTACCCATCAAAAAATTTCATTTGATGCCTCCAAACACTTTAGGAAGGTTTCAGACCCCACTTTCCCAAATCGGGTCCCACCAGTAAAAACGATTTTGAGATCTAATTCCTCCACTTTTTTCCACTCTGAAAGCATCCATATGGATTATAAACAAGATAATCATCCAATGTAGATCACAAATGCGACAAGAAACTCGAATGGATAGGCATGGGCTAGGGATGAATAACTTTGGGTGTTCGGGGTTCACGTCTAAAAAGGAAAGGAATTGGCATAATCGTCCTGAAGCCCAAAGACCTAAGTATTGGGTGGGGTGTCGGTGTAAGTTTGTGGCATTGAAGGAAATATTTATATTTCAGACCTAAAGACCCAAACAATCCATTAAGGTCCAATTTGATTAGCCCTAAGCAAGGCTATGTGGCATATTCCATGATGGTAAATCATGAGGCATAGTTTGGAGCCAGGCCAAAATGACATGGGAATCTAGTGTTCAACATTGTGTGCAGCACTACTATGTAAGAAAGGGCTCGAGGAAAAAATCCCATTATCATTGAGAATGGCAACAAAATCACGCGGAGGTTTGTTCTGGTGGAACCCCTAGTTCTGGGTGATGTGGCATGCTCCACTCCCACTTATGATGTGAGACATGGAAAGGTGGTGACACAAACCACCGTGGTGAGGTGGGGTTTCAACGAGAACACTATGTGAGTACCGTGTGGTTTCCACATGGTAGTGCCTTATTGGCATGGCGAGGGTTTAGTGGCCAAAATTTAAATGGACATAACTTTTGATCTTGGTCGAATTTTGAGAAATTGTATATCGCTGGAAAGCTTTCAATGAGCTGAACATAACGGTGGTATTGGCTTTTAATTTTAATGAAGTTGAAAATGAGGAGTTTTGTGACCACATTTCTATCAAAGAGGGTTGGGTCAAATGAAACCAACACCTCTCACTTAGCTTGGAAGATACAAGGGGGTGGGAGGGAGCATTACAAAAACATCCTCATAGAATATGCCAAAACACTCAGTTAACTGCACAAAAGGGGTCAAAATATCCCAAAGATGGGTAAATAATTTGAGAAAACCTATTGTACACATAATAATCATGCACCTATCAAAATGTTTATTAAGCGACAAAGTCAAAAACATGTAGAATTGATCAAATATCATTAGGAATGGGTCTATAATTGATGAAATTTCATTGGGAACTGGTCCATATGATATAAATTGTGTGGGGCCATGAATCCCCACCCAAATTCAACCACTACATATATTAAAATCTTTAATTATTATTTCTCAAAAAATATCACTTAAAATCAAGTAATTATGAATTGAAAATTAAATCAAATATACATTTTATTAAATCATTTAGTTAATATTAATGTTTTCGCAATTTGTCTTATATAATTTAATTTATTCATTTTTCTTCCATATTTTGGTATATTAAAAAAAATTGATGTTTCAACAAAAATAAAATAAAATTTCTAAATTGATTATTAAAAATAATCAAGCGTAACACTATCCAACTAACGAATCGCATAGAAATTTCATATAAATTATTCTTCAAATTTCTTTATTAAATAATTTAAAAAAATTGTAAAGTAATCAATTAACTTACAAATCGACACAAACCCCTAAGTAAAAGGTGTAGTCTAACTAATATATGAAATTGTTTTTTTGTCATAATCTAGCAATACAATTTCTAGCAAGATTGTGTTTTTTGTTGTTTAAAATGAAATTTTGAATGCATAAATGGATTCGACACCCTAAAAACCCCCTTAAGAACTTAAAATCTACAAACTAAACACCTTCAACTTATTATTCTTAAAAATCTTTTATAGAAATTTGGATAAAATTCACTACAAAAAATTATACCTTGAAAAACCCTTAAAGCAATCGAACTTTACAAATTAAACTCCTTAAACTTATGATTCATAAAAATCTCTACCAAATTTTGGGTAAAATTCACCAGAAAAAATCAGCACCCTTAAAAAACCCTTTGAAACACTTGAACTCTACAAATTGAACACTTAAACTTACCATTCTTAAAAATCTCTATTGAATTTTGTTTAATTTGAAGACAAAATGAGAGTATTTGGATTGTTGAAACCCTAGGCCGTGATGGCATCCTTGGAGGGGGCTTCTCCCCCTCCTCTCTCTTAGCATGTTGATGATGTAACCTCATTTCAATCTCTGGTGCTTTCCTTGCAGAATCGAGCCGGATCATCTGATGTGCATTCCAAGTTCATTAAAAGAGTTGAACATATCCCCTCTATGACCCTACCCACAATGGTTCAAAGGACGATGCTTGCATATTCATAGAGAGCCTTGTTTGAAAAACTTACTGGGATGCTTCCATCCCCACAGTTAATGGAAGCTTGGATCAAGAAGACCTGGAGGTCAGTGAGGAAGGGACATATTGCCTTGCAAGCCAATGGCAATGAACTCTTTTTTCTTTTGTTTGAATTTAAAGAAGACAAAGATGTGATTTTTAGGAATGGTCCTTACTTTTTTGGATCTAGAGGTATGTATCTAAATAAGTGGAACTTAGATTTCAACCCTGACAAGGATATCACGACTATGATACCTGTATGGGTTAAACTGTTGCCGCTTCCCCTATTTTGTTGGAGCGATGATTGCCTATGGGGAATAGGAAATGGGGTTGGAAAATATTTGGATAGGGTAAAACCCAAGGGGTTTCAATTTTGATGTTTCGAGATTTTGTGGAGGTATATTTGGAAAAAGGATTGTCGTGTGAGGTCAATCTTACCCTAGGGGATTGGATCTACAAGAAAACCCTTCATTATGAACATATCTCATTTAATTATTGATATTGTCATGAATATGACCACTTTGCTAGGGACACTTCAAAGGCCTCTAACAACAAGGGCCTTGAATCAAATGAATCTAAAGGGGAACAATCACAGATGCAAGGGAGAGGAGGAAATCGAGGGAAAACAATACCAACAAAGAACCAAAATACCTTAAATATTAATGGATCATCTACATCTTCAAATCCTTTCGAAGTTCTTCAAAATCAAGGGGAAGATTTTAGGAAGGCTGAAACCCTAGTTTGAATAAAGGAACACCATTTGAAGAAGAAAAAAATACAGAGCATGGGGAAGGGGAAGTGAATGAAGCAGAGTAGACTCTCGTAAACAACCTTGATCAACCATGAATAGAGTCGATCACCAAGTCTCCTGCAGCATGATTCAAGTCTAATAATTCTGAAGAAGGTCCTTCATCAACAAGGGTAAACAACATGTAGGAGCCTCTAGTTTCAATTAAAAAAAAAAAGCCCTCAAGTTATAGTAAGGCAAGAATCATCAGGGTCTCCAGCAGTAGTAAAAGGATTAACTACATGGTTCAAAATTTTAACTAGAAATGCCAAAAGTAATTTCAGTAAGGGAGACGATTCAAAGCCATGAAACAAAAAGCAACCAGAAAGGTCATGGAAGGTACTACATAAAAGAAGAAAGAACGGCAGAGGCTAAATTGATTAAAAACTAAATTGATTAAAAACTGAGATGCCAACGCCAATTCAAGGATGTTTTAAAATTTGCAACAACTAGTGAGGCCCAAAAAAGGACATGGGAGCCAATCCCAAGTTGATGATGTGATTATGCAAGTAAAACCTTTTTGGTAGATAAGAAATTGGAATGTAAATGCATTTTGATTTTGGGGGTGTTTTGGAAAATTTTGTATTATAGAATAATTGTCTGAGAGATTGGATTAAGCCAGCAATCCTAAAAAAATATAATAATTCTAATAGGGACCCCAATTCTCTTTTTAGTGAAATCCTCATAAACGTTTCTTTAAAAAAATTCTATGCTTCTGGGTCAGATCCCAGTTCTTTTTTAATGAAATCCTCATAGACGTTTCTTTAAAAAAATCTATGTAAAATTCACGAACAAATAATACCAGGAAGGAGGTCATTCTGTTAGTTAAACTACACGCAGTTTTTTTTCCAGGGCAGAAAAAGATAATATTATTTATATAAGAAAAATAAAAAAACCTGCATCGTACATTCAGCCAGGATACATATGATACATATGTTGCTGTCACTACACGTAGTTAAAAGACGGTTTAACTAATTAGAATGTATTTGTTACCGAATGTCTTTCATAACGAATTAGTACTTTATACCGAATGTCTCGGAAAGGGAATTAGTTTAGGGATGATAATATTCTCCACTAAGTCTAACTAAATAGAATTTATTTGTTACGGAATGTCTCGGATAACGAATTAGTTCGTTATTACGGAATGTCTCGGAAAACGAATTTGTTTAGGGACGAAAACAAACGTCGACTCCGCTGATATTCTCCACTGAATCTTCCGGTCAATATCACAGTTTTATGATTTCTTGATCACCGAATGTATCGGGAAACAGATTGTTTGAGGGATGGAAACAAACCTAAACTCCCCTAATATTGTCCACATAGTCACCCGGTCAATATCAGAGTTTTAAGATTTCTTGATCAAGTAATGTATAGCCTCCTCGAATACAAAATAGTCCACCGAGTCTTTCGGTCAATAGTAGAATTTTATGATTTCTCTATGACCGAATGTGTCGGGAAACGAATGGGTTTGCAAAACTGCAGTTAATGAAGTTTTCCATTAAATATTGGTTTTTTTTAAAGAAAGAACGAAAATTATTTTAATGTGGATGAGGTTAAAGCTAGTTTACGGGACAGATTGTTTCTTCATTTACTTGATGTATTTGGCCTTTTTTTCTATGAAGCTTTACAATAAAGGTTCTCAATTTCTGGACAAATCTTTGGCTAAATAAATTATCCCAATAACTCTACATAACTTTCTTTATTGTCTTTAAATATCTCACATTTTAAAATGAAAAGCTCCACTAAAAATGTACTCTCCCATTGTTTCATGCTAATTTGTAAAGATGATATAGTTGATGTCTGGAATTTATGGAATGTGTGTGGAAACAAAAATAGACTCCTAAAAACTTCTTGTGAATATTAGAGTATTCGAATTTCTTTACCCACGAAGGTACATGAAGAACAATCGGTTCAAGAATGGAAACAAACCTTCAATCCACGAAGTCCTCCTGTCAAATATTTAAGTCTTCAAATTTCTTTATTAACTTGGAAACTAATTCGTTTGCGATTTGAAATAAACATAGCCTCGACAACCAAGTATTCAATGCCCGGGGAAAAGATAAATGTTTGGGATTTGGTTTTTGTGAAACGGGCTGATCAAATGGCTTATTTTATGAAATGGATTGGTCAAATGAGCTTTCTCTTGAATATGGAGGGATTGTTTATCAAGGTTCTAAATGGAAATATTATTTGAAAACCATTTAATAGGCGTAAAAATCATCAATATGACCACATTATAAAAATGTAACACATTGAATAAATAGTTGGATTATTGTTATTCTCATTAAAATTAAAAGTTATATGGTTATTACCATGATAATAGTTATGTTGATTTAGATAAAATTTGTAGACACTCAATAATATATTCTGATCATTAATAATGAGGAAATTACAAGATATTTATACAAACAATAGTCTCAAGATAGGAATGCTATCTTAGACGTACTGTAGTGTGGTTGAGAGATTCTCTCAACCACACACTAATCTAGAGAAAACTAAATCCCTATAATGTAGGAACAAACTCCTCATTTAGGAAATTACAACCATAGACAAGTAGGAATTAATAATTTCCAACTCCCCCCCTTAATGACTACTTGTCATGATAGTCAAATCCACCATCATCACACGAATTGTATGTACAAAGCCTCCAAAAAACACAATCTGCCGCCCTCGGACAGATCCACAATCTGCAAATTTGGCGTTTCCAATACAGCCAAGTTGATCCGATCTGCCTCTCCTGCAGATCCACTTGAAGGTGAATTGGCGCGATCCTGAATGATAAACTCGCGCCATTGGCGCGATTAATGGCCTAACAGACGTGCCAGTTGGCCATCCTGGTGCTGCTGTCAGCGCGAAAAACGCCAATCCCCTTCTACTCAGAGAAAACCATCTGAGTCCGAGCCATGTGTTACTGCAGCCCACCTGCTCCTACGAGCACAAAGCTCTTGTGTACACACTGCCACCACCGGGCAATCCGATTTACCACCACCGGGCAAATCCGTTGACTTCATCTGCCTCCACCGAGCAGATCACAGAGCTCTGTTTCGCCCCCACCAGGCAGATCCGATCTGCTACCACTAAGATGATCAAGGATCTCAATTTGCCACCATCGGGCAACTCGTGTAGCCACTAAGGCTCTATAGATGGTTTCTGGTTCACCACCAACCGTCACATCACAGTGACAACAGATGGTTTCAGGCTTAACACAAACCATTACAAAGTGGTTTTGAGATCACCACGAACTTTCAAATGCCTTAGCAAGGCTTACATTCAACATTTGGAGTTTCTAGTACATACAATGACTATTACAATATACTAGGGAGTCTACTCCACAAACCACACTAAAACAAAAAATCTACTTTGTTCTCCACCTTAACATTGTTGTTGTTGCTCCTTCTTGGGCATCTTTGTCAAATAACTTCTTGGAACTTCCATGAACCTGTCATTCGTTAGAGTCGCGAATTCTAACAAAATAACTTCATATTGAGATCGTGAATCTTAATATGTATACAAATTTCCAAGACTAATTTGCCTTTACACATATCCCAAGTCGGAGGCCACCCATGCTGAGGCACTTCAGCAACAATTCCTCGCCCCTTCTAACTGCTCGCATGCATTGACAATCTGCTGCAGAAAAAACGGCCTAGCACCAGATCTCCATCCATAAAAGAAGTCAGGAACAACTACAAAGTATCCAGCTGCTGCACTTGTACAGCAGTTTGAGGCAATTCTGTCTGCAAAACCAGAGGAAGCACTGCTCGGCCAGCGGCCTCCACACACTGCAAACCCAATTCTCCACGCAGCACACCAGCATGTAGCTTCACCTCACAACTCCAACACCCAGCTCGAGCATGCAGCTCCAACATGCAGGCTGCACCCCACAGCTCCACACCATGTCGGAGCGCACCACACTCCTACGTAGTATGCATGGGTTCGCGCCATCGATATGCATCGAAATGAAGAATTCATGAGCGTCCTGCTGCTCATAACTAGTAATATTTACCGCATGCTGCCACCAACTGTAGAGGAATTGTGCAGGGCTGTAATGCGTCCAATCTCTGGAGAACGCCGCGGAGAACATGGCGTCCATATCACAGGCCAAGCAGAGGCGCTGCTCCACACACCACCGCTGCGAAATTATTTTCTGAGCGACATGCATAATTGTTATGTTTGCCAGAAGAATGCATAATCCTCGGCTTACAACGCACCAGACGGTCCGCCCCGTCCCAAACGGTCCACCCCGTGACCATAAAATGGTCAATCGAAGAAGCCAGCTCTGCCTCGTGATTCGAGGCCCGGTCCCACTCTTCCTCGTACAGAAAACGCAGGGCATCCAGACCGGTGTAATAGGGTAGAAAGAAAGCATCGGCCAAGCACGCATCAGAGACAAGGCACCAGTATTTTCTTATCCGATTGTGGAAAATGACCTCCAGCATGTACAGATCTATAGCGTACCATTCCGTCCTGTTATGAATCGAAGCCCCAAGCCCCTGATTTTCAGTGTGCCGGCAGAAATCGAGCCACTAGACTAACTTACCGCTGCAATTGAGCAACAACTGATAATTGAACTTGGCAAGAAAAAATCCCTGCATTAGAATCCTCTCTTTCTTTACCTTTCAGATAAGGCCCGGTCAAATCCTTGTTAAAGGGCTCGTAATCGATCTCCGAATGATCCAGCGCCGAAATGGGCTCGATCTTCTTCTTATCAAGAACAATGGCGTTATCATTGGAATCGTACTCAAGCAGCCCGACGTCCACGGCCTTGGCAGCGGCGTAAACCTCCTCGTCGGAGTCATAACCGGCCTGCAGGGCTTCGGCTGCCAGGGTCAACCCTGCATCCTTGCGGGCCATAAGAAAGCTCTTCATGGGATCATCTTCGTCATCCGCAAATTTTTCTATCTTGGCCTTGGGTTTAGCCGGGGCGCTGTTCATTTCCTCGTGAATACCCGCCATGAAGGCATCCAGGGGGTCAATTTCCTCTTCTTCCCCATTGTTCTTGTTCTCGATAGGCTCCAACGGATCAAGACAAGGCAGTCCGTTGGGATCGGTGGCGTCATTTCTGAGAGACAAGAGCACGCTCAGAAAATCGTTCTTCCCTCTGCCATTCCGCGCCTCGGCCTTGTGCTCCTAAAGGATCCGACTGAAGAACTGATCGAACCTGCTGTGCAGGTTCTTCATCTTTTTCTGCACGCCCTGCAAGTCCATCCAAGCCAAGGACGGCAAAAAGTCGCCAATATTAAACATCTCTACGCTCGCATATCTGCTCTGAGAAAAACGATCACCCACGCATCGATCCAGGCTGAGATCAGGCGCTTTGAAATGTTGCTTCCGATTTGAATTCCAATTAATGAAAAAGAGAAAAGAATAGGCGCAGGCGTTGAAAACCCAGGCGGCCATGCCATTGCAACCCTCCCTCATGAAATGCAACCTCAACATCCAAAAGAACCCTGCAACTCTGATCGATAATTCCGCCAATTGGCATGTGGCTACCAGCTTTGGTCGATAGATCGGGCGCCAAAATTGGTAACTGCCCACGATCGCCTTCGTCAGGGTGCTGGTCAGAATCTCCAAAACCTGCAGAGATTACGAGAATTCCAACCAGAAAAAACACATCCAAACCGGTGTCAATCGATGGAGAACGTGAACGAAGCCGACGGGCTCCCTGCGCAGAATTCTGATAAATGTAATCAACAGTTCACAGTATTTGGTGAGATAGAAGAGATATGACCAGAGAGATACTCGGCCAACAGAGCGAGTTCCGAGAGGGAAACAGAACATCCACTCTGCAGAACTCATGGATTTCCTGCGTGGAGGCACCAGTACTATCTTATGCTGGATCTGTGGATCTCGGCCACCAAGAAATGCACACAACCGTGCAGACCTCTCTCTGTGACGAGTGAATAAAGTTCTATGTAGAAAAATGTCCAAATGGTGGTGTGAACTTCTCCGAGTACCCAAATGTGCTAAGAACGGTAAATTACAGTGATAGCAAACATAATAATATCCGCATCACCTCAGACTCTTCATAACTAACACTTAAACAACCGAATGTCATAAAAAATATGGTGCAGAACGCATGTAGATCAAAAGAAACTGGCCTAAATATTATTCAGCCAAAAATATTCATTTTTCATGTCTTTGATAACATCTCGTCTCCCTCTGGACAGGGTTTGCAATCATTTTAGATATCAAGCAGAAGCCTCCGTGGATCCTTAATTATATCCTTGACATGTCGAAGGAAGTAAACAGCCTCTCTTCCATCAATGAGTCGATGATCATAAGAGCGAGCAATGTACATCATAGGTCTTGCAACAATATTATCCTCCGCTGCTCTACTTCATCCTACGAAAAATTGATCGCCACAGCCCACTCGATCTCGACCTTTGCTGTTCCACTTCGACCCATGAAAAACTAATCACCACAGGTTTCTTTCCAGCCATGATGCTGCCGCTCTGCAGCGACCTGCCCGGCTCAACGCATCCACAAGTCTCAAACACAGCTGATGATGGACAAACAAATACTAAACCCTTTATTTTCCCTCAGCCCAGGAGGGGCCAGGCCCTCACAGGCTCTAATACCAAGATAAAATTAGCTCAATCAAATAATACATTCTAATGATTAATAATGAGGAAATTACAAGATATTTATACAATCAATAGTCTCAAGATAAGAATGCTATCTTAGACGTACAGTAGTGTGGTTGAGAGATTCTCTCAACCACACACTAATCTAGGAGAAACTAAATCCCTATAATGTAGGAACAAACTCCTCAAATGGAGAATTGTAACCATAGACAAGTAGGAATTAATAATTTCCAACTGTTATGGTATTTGATAAACCTCCCTACGGAGGTTCCATGGTATTTTCTTCCTAAATTATGGACCAAGTTTATTTTGGGTCTACATGACACTTATTTTAACATTGGTGAATTCCAAAGGGTTGGCCTTACCTCTACTAAATATTGATCAAGGACCAAACATAACCAATTAAGAGGGTCACCCAACACTAGGAACATGCCTAAGCTACCCAAATCCCTTCGGCCTATAGGATTCATGCCAATAGTAATGCCAATATATTTCACCGAATGGGAGTTCTGATCCTTTTCCTATGTGAATATAAATATGAATCACTTAATTACTATATTCAATATCAATTTGAGTGGTAATGATGAACTTATCTCTTGAACTTTTGTATGCCAATTCACTTATGGAAATTTTACACTCTAAAATCCCTAGATAAGTTTATTTTCCTAACACTTAATACGATAAATTTCCCAGTTTTTCTCTTTTCTCTAGATCCAGATTCAAGCTAATTTGAGAAAAGTATTCCTAAAATAGTTTAAATATATGCTAATGGTTCCCATTGATCTCAACCATTATATTATAAATGCTTTCTTTTCCAAAATAGCTTGTTCTGAGCATGGCCATCTAATTGTTTCTTATTTAAAGTATAAATCATAACATGCTTTTCAACAAAGAAAAAGAGTAGAAAAATTTAATATCATTAAATAAAATCAACTTTTTATTAATCAAAACTTGGAAATATTAACCTTGTGAATACTCTTCAACCATAGATTTGTGTCATTCCTTTCATCATCAAGGAAGTGAAACAAATAACATGGTTGAAGATACATTCTCTTATTGGTTACTAATCTTTCCATATGGTAATAAATGGAGATATGTTGGATAAGACATAACAAAAGGAAAAGAATTATTCCATTATTGTAAGATTAAATATGAATTGAGAATATGCTACCTCTTAATGAAGATTGAAAAGTGAACTCACTTTTAGTAATAGTTTGCCGATCCTGAAAATCCTCTATATTCTTCAAAATTTTCATAATTGACCTTACCATGAAAGCCTTTATTTTTTAAGGTCGACTTTGACTCCTTCATGAGATAAACTATGACCCAAACATTCCACTTGTTGAACCCCAAAGGTGAACTTGGAAAGCTTTCCATATAGTTGTTACTCTTCCATTATTTTTAATACCATGTTTATATGTCAGACATGTTTTTCCCAATATTTGTTTAGATTAGTATGTCATCAAGAAGATAATATTTTTTTTTTTACGAGGAATGGTTTCAACATAAAGCACAACATGCTTTAAAAGGTTAGAGGTGCATTAAAAATCCAAAGGACATTACCCAAAATTCATAATGGTCTTCATTTATTCTAAATGTTATATTGGATATATTTTCTTGCTTCATTTTGATTTGATGATATTTAAAATGAAGATTCAACCGAGTAAAGAAAATTCCTTGCATTTCATCTAATAAATCATCAATGATATGAATATGAACCTTATCATTAATGGTCAAATTTTTGAAATGTTTATAATCTAGACACATACACCATGAACCTTCCTTTGTTTTAGTCACCACTACTAGTGAATAGAAAGCACCTTGTCTAGGTTGAAGGTGTCTACCTCTAACATTTCTTGAATCATATGTTCAATCTTACTCTTTTGTTCATATGATACCTTCAATGCCTAATGTTAGGTGGTACAATTCCTAGTTGCAAATGAATAACATGGTTGTGATCTTGAGTATGTGAAAGACCCTTATGCATCTCCACAAACACCTTGGAATAACTATCAATAAATTTTTTGGGATTCATTGGAGTAAAGGGTATATATGTTTAAACATTATAGAGCTTAATTGTGTAACTATACCATGATGTTCCTTTTTGAGTAATTACACCAAGTTGATAGGAAAATGACTATATTGACAGATGCTTGCATGCCCAATCCCATCATCTTAATTTTGTAATTATACCATGATGTTCCTTTTTGAGTAATTACACCAAGTTGATAGGAAAATGACTATATTCACTGATGCTTGCATGCCCAATCCCATCATCATCTAGGCCAAAAATATTTTATTCTTAAAAATCTCTCATTACTTGATCCATTCACATCTTTGATTTATAATTCCTAGAGAAAGAAAATGATCACTTGAGAAAGGCCTTTGTAGCTAATGGTTACTTTATGATGAAAATAGATTCTAGGGTATATTAAATTCAAACCCTCAAGGTTCAATCTCATAAACATGTGGGTTATGGGACCATGAACCTGGCTTTCCTTATCTTAATTGCAACAATGTAGCCTCGCATCTCCAAGTCCCCAAATATTCATTTTTCTTCTCTGATTCAGTCAACTCAACTCTTAATTTTTTACCTCCACCTTCTCATAGTGGCCTCCATCAAGCCAAGTAACACACAAAACTATGTTTTGTCATGGCCAGATCAGATCCACACAATAACTCCATTATGAGCCTGAATTCCACCTACCATGAACCAATTCAAGTCCTAAATGTTTTTGGCTAGCCCCACCTTGTTTGGCCATTTAAGGTCTAAACAAATTCAAGGTTCAGCCCCTATTCCTTGCACCTACTTTGTGTCAAAACTCGAAGGTTTGGTTACATGGGTCCGATCTTGTTCGGGAGTTCGGGTCAAGTTATCATGGACATTTTTTTTGTCAAGGCCTGAAAGGCGAAGACTGGGTCCCCTATGAACTTACTCACTTCACTCTATCTTATTTAACTACTTCTGGCTCAAATATGGTGCTCTGCTTAGATATTCTTCGAATGGGGCTATGGTCCTCCTACGAACTTTATTTGGGACAACTGCAACTACCTATTGATCTGAAATGTTGGGAAAACTTGTTAATGCTATGCAAGCTCCCTCATCAATCTTAAACAAAATGTGTTTAAGATCTTCTCATATTAATGAAAATGTAAGGAGTTATAGTGTCTTTTATGAGCAATTTATGAGATTAATTAGTTCTTTAAAACACATACACAACAAGTAAATTGCATAGAAGTAAAACAAAACAAACTCATAAACACAAAGATAATAAATGAGTTCACCCCTCTTGGGCAACATCTCCTTGGACATGCTTCAATCGCTAGGCCCTCTTTGGATTAATGGTCAATTCTCTGATTACATGCACCTGTATTGCTCCAGTCGATTTTCAACCTGGTCCATTCGATTCAGAAGATCCTAAAACCCCAAAAATGAATTTCCAAGCTCTGCAAATGGACTTCAGTTGATCTAGGCTTAACCTTCTCTCCTGGTGGCCCTAGGCTTCCTTAAACTTCAACATAGAAAAATCACGTACAAAAGTGAATTTCTGCCTCTATAACATATTTCATTGTTTTCAGAGCATCCAAATCATCTAGGAATGTCTCTTTTTGAGCCAAAATTGGTCGAATATTGGCAAAGTTATGGCCTCTTCAGTTTTTCCTTGGAAATCTCCACTAAATTTGGAAAAACTCTAGTTAACCCCACCAAATATGGAGCAAGGCCGGATTTATCAGACCTTCCAAACTGCTGCTAATTAAATCCACCATTAATTAAGGGTTATTTAATGTTAAACCGACTTAGCGCATAGTGTTGGCCTTTGTTTACATTGGTATGGTCATATATGGAGAGGGTTGGCCCTCTCTTTCCCCAATCGCCGAATCTTAACACTTTAAATGAAAGGCACACTCCATATTAGTTAAGAAACATTATGGTGGTATAGCGGTAGAGCATAATGCTTGTGTGGGCAAGGTCACGAGTTCGATTCCCCTACCTGCCAATAAACTTTTAAATGACCTTTGAGAGGGCATATGATGGCGTCTGAGCTTGCCACATGCCAGCCTCTCATTGGTCCACCTAAAATGAACTTGACCAATTACATGCCGACAATTGTCAAAATCCAATTGAGCCATATGTCAGAATATTTTGGGAATATTCCTTGGAATATTCTTTTTGCTGACAGGGCTCTATGGATGCCTAGTCAACATCCCAATCAGCTTGTACCCAAAATTTTGCTTGTTTGACAAAGCAGACATAAGGCTCTAAGTTTCTCATACTAACTCTTTTTTGAGTGAAACGAGTTGCATTGGGATCATATTACTGAGATGAACACGGTCATTTAGGATTTGAGCGATTCCAAGAACTTTTATTTTTGAGCAAATTTGCACCTAATCTAGATACCGATCACCTACGCATCTCATTAACTCTCGTGGATCTGGACTATGAACTAACATGCGACAAACAATACACAACAAACATAAGAATCATACAGGGTTTGCATGAACAAAAGGAACAACACGATTCTGAATAAAACACACACAATATATAGTCAAAATAAAGGATTGATTACATACAATGACCTCTTTGGGCCTAATGGCCATTCGACATCCTTTTACATCATACTTGACCACCCTTTTACATTGTATTGGCCTGGTTCTACATTGGATTGGTCACCTTCCTCACAAAATCGCACGCCTCCTATATAAAACAAGGACAACAAACCCTAACAAAAATGAGAAATCTTGTCTCTTGCCACCTCACTCCTTCTAGAGGCTTACAAATATTTTTAAAATTACATAAAAATTAGGGCAATTGATGTCTGTCTTCCATGATGCTCCTTCCTAAGGCTTCTATAATTAAATTTGATTTGGGGGCGGGTAGGGAGGGGGGGGGGGGGGGGGGGTTGGGGTTATGCCCTTGCATTCACTCTACCTCATAATTCAACAAATATTTAACCCTAAAAATGTCCTTCCCCTCCACCTAAAGCTCTCATATCTCTACCTTATATCTAGGGCACCACTGAACTTATCTCAAAAATTTGGTTAGAAATAATATTAAAATCCTCTTAAAATCATGTAAAACAGTTAACTAATTATTGAAAACTACCAATGATAATTTGGACCCTATGCTTGGCCTAGGTGTTTACCAAATTCCCTACTCTCATGGAAAACCTGTATGGCCAAACTAGAAGATAATTTAAATCCTGTCTTAAAGAACATAAGGTTGTGACAACCCACAATTGCATTTCTAAATCCACTACTATTGAGGAGTTCTTCAAATCTAAACACCTCATTCGTTTTGATCAAACTAAAATCCTTAATATACTATTACACCTCACTCTTTATTTAGGGTCTCTCAAAATTGAAATACAACCAAATTTTAATTGAGAGGATGATTATAAACTAAGTCATTCTTAGAAGCCTATTATTCATTGCCTTAATCACTAAGCCTTCACCATTCTTTTATTAAATTTTATTAGATTTGGTTCCTCTTCTCTCTCATAGACTTCTTATGATATTAATAGGTTTTCATTATTAATTTTTTATTTTTCTTTCATAATTTTTCACTTTTCTTCTCATTAAAATTTTTCATTTTTTAAAATTTATACCTATTTTAATTAATTAATTTTGTTTCAATTTTTGGTTTAAGTTACTATTTATTTTCCTGGGAAAAAACCATAATTCTATTTCATTCAAAATGATACAAATTACATTATGTATATACGCAACAATGTGTTTATTCTAATATAAACATGAAGATGAAATGGATACCTTACATATCCTTATATAGATATTTTTATTCTCCTATATTATTGTGCTTTGTCATATTACATCAATATTTTAAAAGTTGTGAAGTTTACTTCACGATATATACAGTTCTCAAAATATTATAGGCATTGAATTCAAATAACATTTTGAAATAAACAAGGAGAAAAAGAGTTATTGATTTGAAGCAACAATTAGTATGATATCTTCATTATATGGCCTATGGTGGTACTCATAAAAAGAGGATTCCATATGTTTTATTATCTTTCATAGGTCCTGATCCAATGCTAGTCCTTCTTTAGACAATTTATCAACATAGGCATTCCTCTCCCTGTAAATATGAAAGCATAAAATATTGTCAAAATAATATTTTAGCTACATAATCTTATCTAGGATAGCAAAAAGTAAAATGTTTATGCATTGTTGAGCTCCGGTAAACCAATTTACTAGAGTCTCCAAAAATTTGTGATTTTTCAAATCCCTTCTCTAAGGCAAAAACCAACAAGTATTTGCAAGCCAAAAATTCAACCTAATTTCTTCTTCCTCTTTTCAAACCCATTCTCATTTGGAAGGAGTGATTCTTGGAGATGTTAAGTATAATACCCTCTCTTGGCCCCCCTCCCTACTAAGTTGGTTGTCCTCTTGAGATGCCCTGTCAAAATATGCCCATGGAATAGATTTGTGAGGTTCTTCTACTATGATGCATTGAGATGGAGGTTTGTTCTTTGTTTGGGGAGAATGTTCCAAGATTGCTAGACCCTTCATGGTCGCCCGCATTAGAGAGGAAAGCAAGTCTTGAAATATAGATTTATTTCGAGCCAACCAAACTCCATAGCTAATTATTAAAGGTAAGGCCTTGAAGTTCCTAGTTGTGGAGGTTGAACTCCAATTTCTGCAAGACTCCTCAATCAAATCCCCATTCCAAACACAATCCTGACCCAACACCAAGCAACAAAAATTTTAAACCTGAATCGTGAAGGGACATCTTATGAAAAAGTGAGAAAGATTTTCATCATTTGTTTTGCATAAAGTATGTCGTGCTTGGGCCTATCTTGAACCTATGTTGCACAACATTCCAAGTAGGAGATTTTTTAGTTAACGAACACCACAAAAAAATCTAGCCTTAACAAGAAATTTAACTTTGCAAACAGAGTTCTATCGCCAAATAAGATTGCCAAAAACTCTTTCAGTGTTCACTTAGAAATGTGTAACGTAAAGTAATATAATGTTAGCATTTTGACTAGGTCAAAATAAAATTAAAATATGGTAGAGATGTCTAACTTAATTTAATTTAAACATTGTAACTTGGTGAAAATAAAATTAAAATAACAAAAAAAATAACCCTAAAAAAAAGGCTCATGGTATTGACCCATTGTTTTAAAAATCCATGGGATTGACTCATGTTATTTAAGCGGGGATTAAACTAGCCTAGATTCATGTTAATTTGATGTTATATTTAGATACATAATTAGTTGTATAAAATGATGGCATTGAATACATGTAACCTATAAAGGTAAAATTTTCCTGTAAAGGTAAAACTTTTTTATGGATATGTTGGCACTATGCATTTGTCTCCAGAGGTGGGGAAATATTAGGAAAATGTAATTATTAAATTTTATCTAATATTTTTTCTTGCCTCCATCCACTTTTTACTAATTTATATTGGATAAAATATAATACTATAATATTACATTTTACCCAATATGTCCCCTCAATATGATATGACTTGATGATATATGTGGTTTGAGCGACTGAGGGCACTAAACCTAATTGGGGACTAGGATGAGATGAACGATGTTGTGATGGGTCTACTTAGATGGACAACATGGGAAACTTGAGTCATCGACATCGAGTTGGATAGATGGAGCATGGAAGACACTGTGTAGGGACATTATGCGGGTGCACTTGTAGAGATGTCACTTATGGGCATCCAATGAGGAGTGCCAAAGTAGTGACGTTGTGCGGATGAATTTGTTGATGCAACATGGAGACATTTTGCTTATGAGCCAATGGAGATGTTATTCACTTTTGTACAACAAGGCCATGGACTTGTTGGATTTGTGAGCAGGTTATGGGAGTGACGCAGATTGTCAATTGAACAGCAACTGAACAGCAAATGAACAATAGTCGATAATTGAACAACAATCTGTAATTGAACATTGGTCGGATTGAACATCAGTCAGATTGAACAGAAATCCATAATTGAACAACAATCAGATTGAACAATAATCCGTAATTGAACAACACTTCCGAAATTGAACAACACTTCCGAAATTGAACAACACTTCCAGAATTGAACAACACTTCCAGAATTGAACAACACTTCCAGAATTGAACAACAATTCACCCATGTTGACTTTCTCTACGCTGTTGATCTCCTCTGACCAGATCTAACGGTCACCATTCACTCGATCAACAAACATTAAATCCTTATCTATAGTGGTTCGGGTCCATTCTTTGGATTAATGCCCGATCAACTCACGATCCGATATCCGTGGGATAACAGAGGTCATCAAGTCTTACGACTTGCGGTACTTCAAATTACACACAGGTTAAACACAAGCCTAACCCCCGCTGTTGATAATAATAACTGCGATTAGTGCTAAAACACCTGATTAACAAATAAACTCAATAATTAACAATTTAAAGTGCGGAACAGGGAAAATACCCGATTTTGTTCAGAATGCGAATACATACAGTTAAACAAGAGTTTTCGTTAGGATTACACACAGATACACAATACATCAATTTCCTTCAATATATTAATAGTTATAGAGTCTTGGCCCTCTCGGCTCAATTACAACAATTTAACAGACCTCTGTTTCAATCTGAAATTCCTCTCTATCACTCAACTCTCACCTCTCACTCAATCCTCAATCATCTCAGCTAATCCCTCTACATTACATTTTTTTTCTTTTTATGATTCGAATCCTACTTTAATTGTATGAACAAATCAATCTCTATTTTAAACAATCTAACAATCAAATTTCTATTTTCAAGCTCCATTACACACCTATGCTAACAACTTATCCTTCAGTCTAAAATAAGACAATTTCCTAACTATTACAATAATGTATTATAGATCATTTTTGAGAGATCCAACCCTCTCGATTAAAACTGATTTTTTACCACTCAGGTCAATGAAATTCACTCTTTTAGCCACAACATGTGAACAAACCTTCAAATTGATGACTAAGTCCAGATGCTCCTACATTAGACTCCCGAGGAAGAAAAGAATCGTCCCTCATAATTTCAAGGTTTACTCCGTACTTCTGCAACTCTGCTGTTGTCAACCAACTAGCATCCTTCCCTAGCTGTCGTTTCCATATGACTAGATATTGATAATAAGTTTGTCCTCTGGTTCTTTTGGATACTCTTTTCTCCAAAACAATTTCCACCTCTCTTTTAATTGTCTTTGGCATTTATTCTTCCCAGTTCAAAGTTTGAACTTCATCTTCTATAGTTTCCTCCTATAGCTCTGTCTCTGTCTCTTTGTATGGATATAAATCTGCAACATTGAAGATAGGTGATATCCCAATCCCTTCTGGAAATTCAATTTCATAAGCATTAGTTGAAAACTTTCTTACAATTCTACATGGTCCTATCTTTTGCATTTTCAGTTTATTGTAAGTCTTAGCAGGAAATCTTTCTTTTCTCAAATAAACCATCACTAAATCTCCCACTTGGAATTCTTTCTCTCTTCTTTTCATATCTTCTCTCTGTTTGTATTTGCTACTGCTTTCCTACAATCTGCCTTTGACATCTTCTTGTAGTCTTTGCATCTGCTCCGCAAACTCTTCAGCTTTTGCACTTCTTGTCTCCTATTTACCCAAATTTCTGAGCTCATATAAACCTCTTGGATTCATCCCAAAAACAATCTGAAATGGACTCATTCCAATACTTTAGTTTGGAGTGTCATTATAAGCAAACTCAGCCTAAGCTAGTGCTAAATCCCACTACTTAGGACTTTGATACACTAAACATCTCAATATGTTCCCCAAGCTTCGGTTTACTACTTTGGTCTGTCCACCTGTTTGAGGATGGTATGATGAACTGAAACTAAGGTTAGCTCCTAGTTTCTTCCAAAGAGTTCTCTAAAAATGCCCTACAAACTTTGTATCTTTATCAGACACAATACTTGCAAGCAATCCATGTAATCTTACAATTTATAAAAAAAATAGATTAGCAATATGTGTTGCATCACTAGTCTTTTTACATGCAATGAAATGTGCCATCTTGGAAAATCTATCTACCACAACATAAAGAGAATCATTCCCCCTTTGCGTTTTAGGTAACCCCAAAACAAAATCCATGCTAACTGCATCCCATGGTCGATCTGGTATTGGCAATGGCTAGTAAAATCCTGTATTCTAGCTTCTCCCTTTAGCATGCTGAATATCCTGCACTTCTCAACAAATCTCTTAACATCAGTCTACATCTTTGGCCAATAATAGAAAGCACTTACCTGAGCAAAGAATTTGTCCTGTCCAAAGTGACCAGATAATCCTCCACTATGTTTCTCCTTTATTATGTTTTCCCTCATAGAACATTTGGGAATGCACAACATGTTGCCCTTAAACAATAAACCTCCTTGGATAAGATAATCTAAACACTAACTTCGGTTATGAGCTATTGGATTTTGAACTGTTGTGGAAATATCTTTGAAATCTACATCATCTTTATACATTTCAATCATTTATTCAAATCCTACAACACTAACTTTTAATTCTTGCACAATGAAATCTACCTTGCTTAAAGCATCAACAAATATTCAACTTACCACTTGTGTGCTTTATCACAAAAGTAAAGCTCTACAAAAACTCTACCCACTTGGCATGAATGCACAACATGTTGCCCTTAAACAATAAACCTCCTTGGATAAGATAATCTAACCACTGACTTCGGTTATGAGCTATTGGATTTTGAACTGCTGTGTAAATATCTTTGAAATCTATATCGTCTTTATACATTTCAATCATTTCTTCAAATCCTACAACACTAAATTTTAATTCTTGCACAATGAAATTTACCCTGCTTAAAGCATCAATGACTTATTCAACTTACCACTTGTGTTCTTTATCACAAAAGTAATGCTCTACAAAAACTCTACCCACTTGGCATGTTTCTGGTTCAATTTCGGCTGGTTATTTATGAACTGCAATGCATGATTCCCAGAATACAATATAAACTCCTTTGGTAGCAAATAATGTCTCCATTTTTTTAAGGCTTGTACAATAGCATACAATTATTTATCATAAGAAGAATACTTCTTCTTCACTTCATTTAATTTCTCACTGAAGTATGTTATTGGTCTCTGTTCCTGACTCAAAACTACTCCAATCGCAACTCCACTAGCATCCATTTCAACTTGAAATACTTTTCCAAAATCGGGTAAAGCTAAAATTGGTTTCTCTGTGATTCTCCTCTTCAACAACTTAAAATTCTTGTCTGCTGCATCTATCCACTTGAATGGCTGATTAGTCTCTTTGATTGTTTCAATATTTGGTGCACAAATCTGACTAAAATCTCTGATAAATTTCCTGTAAAAACTTGCAAGACCATGAAAACTTCTTACCTCAAATATATTCCTTGGAATAGGCCAGTTCCAAATTTCTTGGAATTTCTTTGGATCCATTTTCAACCCTTCTTTAGAAACTACAAATCCCAAGTAAATTAATTCTTCTTTCATGAAACTACATTTCTTCAGATTTATCAGTAGTTTCTCTTCCTTCAGAGTTCTTAAAACCAATTTAAGATGCTCTAGATGTTCTTCTTTACTTCTGCTAAAAACTAGAATATCATCAAGATAAAAAATAACAACCTTGCATGCATATTCCTTCAAGAATTCATTCATCAATCTCATGAATGTGCTAGGTGCATTAGTGAGTCCAAAAGGCATCACTAACCACTCATACAACCCACTGTTTGTTTTAAATGCAGTCTTCCATTCATCTCCTTCTCTAATTCTTATTTGATGATATCCACTCTTCAGATCTATTTTAATAAAATACTTTGACCCACTCAAACAATCCATCAAATCATCCATGCATGGTAAAGGAAATCTATACCTGATAGTGATCTTGTTTATGGCTCTGGAATCTGTGCACATACGCCATTCACCTCATTTCTTTGGACTGAGTACTATTGGCACAACACATGGACTAAGACTCTCTTTGATTAGTCCCTTATCCATCAGTTCTTGCACTTGTCTTCCAACTTCTAAATTCCCTTGAGGAGTTAATCTGTACACTTCTTTATTTGGCAAACTTGCTCCTAGTATTAGATCAATATGATGACTAATACTCTTGATTGGTGGCAATGCATTTGGCAACTCATCCACAATAATATCAGAGAAATCATTTAACAAAGTTCTGATTTCTTCAGGTAAATCATCTAAGTTTGTGGAGGTTAAAATTACCTTAGCTCTCCCTACGATAGCAAAATGCATTTCTTTACCTTTTCCTACCTCTTGCAACAGCTCCTTTCCACTCATTAGCATAACATTGTTTCCAGGTGCTCCTTTGTCAGCGTCATCCTTCAATGGCAGCAATGTATGTTTATTTCCATTCTTCTCCAGAGTATAAGTATTCTTCCTCCCATCATGAATATCTTTCACGAACTTCCTAGCAATACTTGGCATACATCCATTGGCATTACATCAATATCACATCCTTATACATATCAATCTGTATATCTACCTTGCATTGTTCTATCACAATAATCTGATGTCCTTTCTACAACCGCGACACTCTGTAAGGAGTAGGGTGTGTTGTCTTCACTAATCCCAACTTCTCCACCATCTCTGTAGAAACAAGGTTATCAGTAATTCCACTGTCAATTATCACTTTACAACATTTAACTTTGGATTTGCACGTAGTTTTGAATATACTCTTCCTCTGCGCCAGTTTTTCAGTTTCTTCTCTACCTTCAACAATTCTGTTTTCAACAACAGGGATTCTCCTACTTCAGGGGATTCTTCCTTTTCCATAAGTCGAGGTGTTTTTGGCTTTGCCTCACCCACATTCACATTCATCTGACTTGCTGGTTTATTATGAGGACAGTCCCACGACACATGTCCCCATTCTCCACATGTGTAACACTGAATATCTCTTCCTCAACCTCTTCCTCTGGGTGCAAATCTTCCTCTATTAAAATCTCCTCTCTGTGGTGCTACTTGAACTTCCTTCTTCTTGCTGATGTTGTTGAAACCTTGGGTTGGTAGTTCCTCTACCTCTTACTGAAATTCTCCCTCTATTCCTCTGACTTTGCTTTCTCAACATCTTCTCTTCTGGCTTCAAACCTACTTGATAGGCATCTTCAATAGTCTTCAAACTCAGCAAACTGATCTTGTTCTGAATGTCGTACCTTAAGCCATTGATATATCCAGCTACCTTCTCCATATCATCCTCTGCATGTCCTGCTCTAATACTCAATCTATAAAACTCTTATGTGTATTCTTTAATAGACATTCCTTTTTTCCTTAAATTCTATAAGTGTTTGAAAAGATTTAACTGATAATCTTTTGGCATAAATTTAGCTTTCATTTTACTCACCATTTTATCCCATTGCTTGATCTTGGAATTTTTTTTTCTCATTCTAGATGTTTGTAGCTCATCCCACCAAATAGCTGCATGACCCTTCAATCTGGTAACTACAAACTTCACCTTCTTTTTGTCATCAACCTCTTCATAGTCAAAATATTTGTCCAATGAACTGATCCAATCCATTAACTCTTTTGCATTGAGACTCCTTTCATACACAGGAATTTCCACCTTTGGTTTTCCACCTACTTTAGCCAACATCTTGATAACTTTGGTAGTTTCATTTTCCTCCTCTTCTTATTCCTCAGAAGATGCTTCTGCGGCACTTCCAACCCCTTCATTAGGTGCTCTCCTTTGTGCAGTCTCCATTATGTCCATCCTTGTACATAGACTCTAGATCTCCTCCTGCAAAACTGCATTTTCTTCAAGTCTTCCTCGACCTATTCCATCTCCTCTCCTTGGCGGCATGTTTATTGCAATCAAACTCAAGCTCTAGGCTTTGATACCAAAAATGACGCAGATTGCCAATTGAACAGCAGCCGACAATTGAATAGCATCGCAATTGAACAGCAGTCGGATTGAATACAAATTCGTAATTGAACAACATTTGGATTGAACAGTGATTCGTAATTGAACGACACTTCCGGAATTGAACAACAGTTCACCCACGTTGACTTTCTCTATGCCATTGATCTCCTCTCACCAGATCTAATGGTCACCATTCACCCAATCAACAAACACTAAATCCTTATCTATAGTGGTTCGGGTCCGTTCTTCGGATTAATGCTCGATCAAATCACAATCCGATATCCATGGGATAATGGAGGTCCTCAAGTCTTACGACTTGCAGTACTTCAAATTACACACAAGTTAAACACTAGCATAACCCCCGCTGTTGACACTAATAATTGCGATTAGTGCTAAAACACTTGATTAACAAATAAACACATCAATTAACAATTTAAAGTGTACAAAATGGAAAATACCCGATTTTGTTCACAATGTGAAGACACAAAGTTAAACAAGAGTTTTCGCCAAGATTACACACAGATACACAACACATCAATTTCCTCCAATATATTAACAGTTATAGAGGCTTGGCCCTCTTGGCTCAATTACAACAATTTAACAGACCTATGTTTCAATTTGAAAATCCTCTCTATCACTCAAATCTCGCCTCTCACTCAATCCTCAATCATCTTAGCTAATCCCTCTACATTACGTTTTTTTCTTTTTATGAGTTGAATCCTACTCTAACTGTATGAACAAATCAATCTCTATTTTAAACAATCTAACAATCAAATCCCTATTTTCAAGCTCCATTACACACCTATGCTAACAATTTATCCTTCAATCTAAAATAATACAATTTCCTAACTATTACAATAATGTATTACAGATCATTTTTGAGAGATCCAACCCTCTTGATTAAAATTGACTTTTGACCACTCAGGTCAGTGAAATTCACTCTTTTAGCCACAACATGTGAACAAACCTTCACATTGCTGGCTAAGTTTGGATGCTCCTGCATCAGGGAGTATCCATACTACATGGAGAGCTTAGGCAAATTGCGAGGACCTTTGAGGCCGAGACATGTATGCTTGCTAAGATGTTGGATGGAGATGATTCATGGAGCTCATGATGACATGAGATTTTTATAGCTATTGGAGACTTCATGTTATAGTGGTCTTGGAGGATCTAATGCGTTGAGGAGCTGAGGTCAGTGATGTATCTGACTTGGATGCAGTATTGGGTGCATATTTTTGAGCACATTTATGGGTGTGTTTGGGAGAGTGACTTGATGGGGATGATTGAGATGAGACGCTGGAGTTGATGGTGTTGCAGTGATGATGATGCCTTGGTGGCAACACTTGGGAATGGGTTGAGTCGATACTTGACCAATTTTGATACATGGAAGTTGATTGGTTTATGACCATGGGAAACACATCAATGATGGGACAAGTGTATACTTGTTTCTTTGGTAGGCTTGAGGTATGACATATTGCAGATGTGATGGAGGTTGCTTCATGGAACTAGATGTGGCACATTGAGAGCCGGTTTGATGAGAGGATCTCTTCATTTTGAGGAGATGGATCTTACAAACACATATGGATGATGATGTTGGGATAGATGCAACTGATTGACATGTAGCACATTGACACCAAAATCATGGACAACATGTTACGAATGAGATGGATACTACTTCATGGACTTGGGCATGACTTACTTACATTTTGATGGAAATGGGATGGATTCTTGATCAAGTTGATGTTGTGACAGGATGATGAGAGAAACAAATGATGATGGCATGAGGGGGTGCATTTTCATGATTTGAGCGTGACAGTTGGACTGATCACCCGACTAGTTTGATTCATGGATGCTATAGTAGTGTATCGAGATATGTTAGAGTTGGGTTGGAGTATCATCGTAGTAGTTCACATGATGACGATACATGATGGGGTCGACACGATGCGGTGATAGCATGTAGCTTGAGTTGGAGGGACCAAACTTCCATGGTGGGACAACATGTGGATATTGCAATGGATGTGGCTGATGATCATGGATTGAGGAGGCTTTCCTATTCATGGAGACATGAACCTTAATGGTTTGTGCGATGGAAGAGCAAAGGTGGGAAGAATGGACATTTTTGATGTTGGAGCTAGCGACACTTTGTGATGTATTATGATGGTGTTGTCAAGGACGATAACCATTTAGAGTGGGGGAGTATGTCACACCCACAAGCCAACCATGTGCAATGTGTGATGGTGGGGTGCGGGCATCTTCAGTTAAAGGTGACGAGTCATTAGGTGTGATGAGTTAGGCGATCGATTAAATGAGCCCAAGTCACATGTGACAAAAGCTGCGATGATGGGATGAGTTGGTGTGCGACGAGTTGAGCAATCGGTTAAACGCGCCCGAGACACGAGTTGTGACGAGCCAACTTGAGAGTCGAAAAACCAAAGAGTCGAAAAAATGGCTAAGTATGGAAAATTGTGATGGAAATCTTATACAATGCATAGTTGGGTAGGTGGACCTGATGAGCCAACATATGGGGGCGAGCCGACGTGAAGATGTGGTGTGATGGCAGAATTGAGTGGTCAACCTGGGTAGGCCAACCCAACTTCATCCTTGAGGAGGGCATATAAGTATGAGGACGCATTTGAGGAAGAAGGCATCATCCAACACAAATTCAAAACATCCAAGGCAAGTCTAAGTGAAGGGTGGATGAGCGAAGGAAGGGTGAACGACGAAGGGCAAGGTGTAGGTAGGCTATGTACAATAGCGCCAAGCCAAGGAAGAAAATAGAAAATGAGTTCGAGTGGCATGTCGCAGGTGGGTGAACTGTTGAGGGCGTCGCTGCATGGTGGGGCACATCTGCCTGGCAGGTGAACTGCTGAGGACGTCACTGCACAAAGGGGCGACCCTACTCAAGCTGACGGGTTGCAATAGTTGATGGTAGTGAGTCAGGTCTACGGTGCAGGTGAGTGCTGAGAACTGGGGATAAGGTGTGGACAAGCGCCGAAGGGGTGAAAGGTTGTGGAAAAGAGCAAAATGCGCTGCAGAGGAATCGATTGTGCGACAGATGATTATGGAGGGTGACCCGGGTGGGCATCTATGCCCGATGAGTTGTGCCCACCCCGCAACGACACATAGGTAGGTATAGCACCACTACCCAATTTATTTTCACCAATACTCTGGAGTATAGATTACACCTAAAATTCAACACTTATAATATTTTTCAACTTTTACTAAGAATTCATCTTTTTTAACACAACGAAAATACATTCATAATCATCATTTATAACATATGCACAACTAATACATTCTTTAATGGGAGGGGAAACTCCCTAGTCAGAGTCTGCCCAAATAATGATAATAATAATATTTTACAAGTAAATATACACGTACAACCTTTGTGAGGGAACCCCAAGTTTCCTCTCTACAATTCTATCAAAATACCATAATTCGGCCTACACCATTCAGTAGTGCCCAACTATCGTTCAGGGCATCCCACGTTGTTCGTGCAGCTTGCCCTTGGGTAGGAGTGCCCACCCTTACCGGGTCGGGTCACTTGCAGCTCGTCGGGCAGAGGTGCCCACTTGGGTCACCCTCCACAATCATTCTTCACACAATCGATTCCTCCGCAGCTCGTTCGACACTTTTCCACGACATGTCACCCCTCTGATGCCTGTCTATAGCTCATCCCTAGGTCTTGTCACTCACCCGCACCGCATACCCGTCTCTCTATAGTCAATTGTTGCAACTCACTAGTTCGGGTAGGGTCGCCCCACCATGCAGATGTACCCCACCATGCTGCATCATCCTTAGTGGTTTGCCCACCGAGAAAACGTGCCTCAACATGCAGCGACACCCTCAGCAGTTCGCCCACCGGGAAGACGTGCCCCATATGCGACTTGCCACCCGAAACTCATTTTATGTTTTCTTCCTCGACTCGCCGCTATGGTCCACAGCATGCCTGCACCTCACCCTTTGTCGTTCGCCCTTCCTTAGCTCGTCCACCCTTCCCTTGAACTCGCCCTTTGATGTTTGAACTTGTGTTGGATGCCTTCTTACTCAAGTGCATCCTCCATACTTATACACTCTACTCAAGGATGAAGGTGGGTCGTGTTGCCCAGGTGGACAACTCAATTTGGCCATCGTACCACATCTTTACATCGACTTGCCCCCATAAGTTGGTTCGTCGGGTCCACTTACCCAATCGTGCACCATATAAGCTTACCATAGCAATTTTCCATACTTAGCCAAATTTTCATCTCCATGTTGGCTCGTTACAACTTGTGTCCCAGTCTCGTTTAACCGACCTCCCAACTCGTCGCACACCAACTTGTCCCATCGCTACAACTATCATTGCATGTGACTCAGGTGTGTTTAACCAACCGCCCGACTCGTCGCACCCAACGACTTGTCACCTTTAACCGAAGATGCTCGCACCCCACTGTCACACATCGCACATGCTCAACTCATGGGCGTGACATACTCCCCCACTCTAAACAGTTGTCATCCTTGACAACACTATCATATGACATCACAAAGTGTCGCTAGCTCCAACATCCAAAATGTCCATGCTGCCCACCTCTACTCTGACATCACACAAACCATCAAGGTTCATGTCTCCATGAATAGGAAAGTCTCCTCAATCCATGATCACCAACCAAATCTGTTGCAATCTCCACAACCTGCCCCACCATGGAAGGTTGGTCCCTCCAACTCAAGCTACATGCTATCGCCACAACATATATCATGTCGACCCCATCATGTATCGTCATCATGTGAATTGTTGCCATGATACTCCAACCCAACTCTAACATATCTCAATACGTTGTTATAGCCTCCATGACTCAAACTAGTCGGGTGATGAGTCCAACTATTAGGCTCAAATCATGAAAATGCACCTCCTCATGCCATCATCGGTTGTTTCTCTCAGCATCCCGTCACAACATCAACTCGATCAAGAATCGATCCCATCTCCATCAAAATGTAGGTAAGCCATGCTTAGGTCCATGAAGTAGTCTCCATCTCATCCATAACACGCTTTCCATGATGTTGGTGTCGATGTGCTACTTGTCAATTAGTCGCATCTATCCAAGCATCATCATCCATAGGTGTGTGTAAGATCCATCTCCTCAAAATGAAGAGATCATCTCATCAAACCGACTTTGAATGTGCCACATCCAAGTCCATGAAGTAACCTCCATCACATCTGTAATATGTCATACCTCAAGTCTGCCAAAGAAACAAGTATACACCTGTCCCATCATCCATGTGTTGCCCATGGTTAGAAACCAATTAGCCTCCATGTATATAAAGTGGTCAAGTCTCAGCTCAATCCATGCCCAAGTGTTGCCACCAAGGCATCAACATCGCTGCAACTCCATCAACTCCAAAGTGTCTCCTCTCGATCATCCCCATCAAGTCAGTCTCCCAAGTACACCCATAAATGTGCTCAAAAGTATGCACCCCATACTACATCAAAGTTAGATACACCACTGACCTCATCTCCTCAATGCATCAGATCCTCCAAGTGCACTATAATATGAAGTCTCCAATGGCTGCAACAAACTCAAGTCATCATGAGCTCCATGAATCATCTCCATCCAACATCTCAACAAGCATACATGTCTCAGCCTCAAAGGTCACTGCAAGATGCCTTAACTCTCCATCTATTAGGAATGCTCTCATAGACTGCTCACAAATCCAACAAGTCCATGGCCTTTTTGTATAAATGTGCACAACATCTCCATTGGCTCATAAGTAAAATGTCTCCATGTCGCACCAGCAAATCTATTCGCACAACATCACTGTCTTAGCACTCCTCAGTGGACGCCCATAAGTGGCATCTTTACAAGTGCACCTACATAATGTCCCTGCATAGTGTCTTCCATGCTCCATCTATCCAACTCGATGTCCATGACTCAAGTTGCCCATGTTGTCCAACTAAGTAGACCCATCACAACGTCGATCATCTCATCCTAATCCTTAATCAAGTTTAGTGCCCTCAATCACTCTAACCACATATATCATTAAGTCATATCATATCATACAAGTTCCTTCCATCATCGCTCCCCCACTAAAGGTCCACCAAGACTACCTCTTGGTCTCAACCATGAAGAAGTCCATCCAATTATCATATCATCAAGACTCAAGTGTGTGCCCTTTCTCCAATCTGTCCATGAGTCATGTCGGGCACTTAGTCAATTCTCCATATGGCTAAAGCATGACCCCTGCTCAGCAATGATCATTACGTTCCTCCCTTTTCATGAGAATTTGTACCCTCTTCCATGAGGTCACAAATTGCTCCAACAAGTTCCCTAACAGTTAATGTTTCTTGTTTCTCCACACAAGGTCTCATCATAGACATCCATGGTAAGGTTGTCCATCGCATCGACAAACTGTCTTTGCCCTTCACTGCATATGGCCCATCCTCCAAAAGCTCCAATGCAACACAAGTAAAAATAGCACTTACTTCATCATGGCGCTCCTCCATGCTAGTATCCTCATCCATCAATGTTTGCAACATGTACGATCTTGGTTCAACTTGAGTAATTGGAAGTGCCTAAATTTCTTCCTCCATCGTTGTCACATATGGAACATATTCATACATCATGGCTTCCTCTTCTTCATCATCACAATCTGGATTAGCTACCCAACTAGTTCGATGACATGGGGGCATGCAGTGCACTGAGTTTATGTCAGATAGATGTCTTGGTTATGACTAAGATGTTTTGTTGGATGGAGTATTATGCAGTGGTTCACATGATGATGATATACGATGGAGTCAGAAGTAATATATCTGTTGTTGGGATGGTTGCAATATATATGGGCTGAATGAAGTCATGGACTAAGGAGAATTCCTATTTATGGAGACATAGACTTGATGGTTTATGTGACATTAGAGCAAAGGGAGAGGTAGCATGGGCATCTTTGGATGTTGGAGCTAGTGAGACTTTGTGACAATGGGCGGTGGGTGTTGTCGAGGACGAAAACTATTTAGAGTGGGGGAGTATGTCACACCCATGAGTTGTGCATGTGATGTGCGACGAGTTGGGGCAACGGTCCCTCAGTTAAACACGACGATTCAGAGAGCGACGAGCAGACGAGTCGTGTGCGACAAGCATGCGACAATGGGATGAGTTGGTGTGCGATGAGTCAAAAGAGAAGACAAAATTTGGCTAAGTATGGAAACTCACGGAGGCGACCTTATACAGTGAGAGGTCGGGTAGGTGGACCCGACTGGCCGACATGAGGGGGCAGGCCGAGTTGAGTCCATGGCATAAACAACTGAATTGGGAGGTTGACTTGGGCAGGCCGACCCACATTACATCCATGGCGAAGTGTATAAGTAGAAGATGCATGCTGGGAGAAAATAAATCAACGAACTAGAAACTCAGAAGCCATATGAACTTGGAGTGTGAATAAGGGTGACATAAGAGGAGGCCAAGGTGCAGGTGGGTGATAGGCCACAATGCCAAGGTGAGGATAACCGAATTTTAGAGCTACAAGAACTCGGGTGTCGAGTTGAGTTAGAGTTCAGGTGGAGCTGCCCACGGGTGTAGTAGTCAGGAGGACAGATATGTACAGTAGTTCAGGTGAGTGGGCAGTTCAGGTGAGTAGGCTGTTTGGGCGAGCAAGCGGAGTGCATGACCCAGGAGCTGGGTGCACCCACACGATAGTGCAAGGCTGGGCAGTGCGATCCAAGCTTGGGAAAGTTTGCATGACTCGTGAGCTAGGTGTGCTCGCACGACAACGTAAGGCTGGACGGTGCGACCCGAACTCGGGCAAGTCTGCATGACCTGCAAACCAGGTGACATAACATTTGGGAGGTGTTGAACGTAGAGTCAAGTGGTGGGTAGACATGGGTGCCGACTAGAGATTTAGCATGAACCACAGGCCAAGTGATACGAAGTGCCGGGTAGAGTCTGTTGGTGCACTAAGATGTCTTTTTACAAGTGATCTTAATTCCTACATTAATTGTCAACCCAAGGTAAGTCTTTTTATCTCAAGAGTGTCAACACAATCTATGCCGTGAATTTAGAGGTTATCTAATGGTAAATCACTGAAATCACTAATAACTATCTCGTCACTCAATTCACACAATTTTGAAAGAAATAACTTTGAAATAACTCTTAACACACTCTTCAATTATGTCTAACTTATTCCGAAATCAAATGAATCTGAATGAAAATGCAAAGAATTACACTTGGAAACCTTCAAATAGAATTAAGACTAGTTCACTCGATCAAGGAAGAGAACTGTAACAAATGAACAACAATGATAATCTATAGCAAATCAGAATTGAACAACAAGTCCTAATTTGAACGACAATCTCAATTGAATGACAATTCCTAATTGAACGACAATTGATAATTGAACAGCAAGCAAACAAATAACGATAAATGATTTCTAAACAACAAATGATCTATGTAAGAAGATTATAGAAATCAATTAATGCTATCTCTAAGATCTACGATAACATAAATCAGAATGAACAACAATCTACTACTGAAACTAATATAACCAATCCAATTAAACCATTACTCAGATATATCGCACGACTAAGTATGAATCTAGATGAACAATAGTATGAATAGGAATCGTCAATCCTCACAATGAGCGAAATGATATTAACTGAAAATTAAAAATCAATAAAGACTTAATAGAAATATTATAACACAAGAAAACAATAGAACTTCTCTTGACCAGGCCCAGAGTCACCAGTCTCTGCTAAGGAATACTCAGAATATAAGTAAAGATCAAACACAGTCTTTCTTGATTAATATAAGTAACAAGATTACAACATCACTGAGATAACATTATTATATGTCTCAAAAAGAATAATTACAGAGTACATAAGTCTAAACTCCTCTTAGTTTTCCTTTCGGCCTTATATCTAACATTAAAAGAGTAAACTAGATAAAAGTGAATCCTCAGGATCACGGGATCTTGAGGATTTCACAATACATAATATGATTCTATCATGAAATAATATTGGTCTACCTAGTCTCTCACTTCCTTTCCTGCCTCAGACACTGTCTTTTCCTTTACGGCCTGGTGCTGCTCTGTCGATTGAACGACTATTGACCAATCCGTGTCTTCTGCACACAAGGATAGTAAAAAGTTAGTTTATTGTGCTATATTTATCTAATTTGTTACCAACTGCTTTCATCCAACTTTAGCTATTATTTCCTTTATTTCAATCCATAAAAAGAGATAATCATATAATAATGAATGCGAAATAAAGCAATTACCAAGGAGAAAATATACCTTTTTCTTGACCCAACATACTCCCCAACTTACCTTGTTGCATGTCCTCATGCAATTAAACAGTTGATGTGTAGTTGAGTTAGAGAGTAAGCAGGATATACCTCCTCCTTATAATTTCTGAAGCCATTTTTCTTCTTTGGTATAGAAAAAGCCTACGTAACGTCTTGATCGTTCAAGGTGTAATCACAACGATACTTATCTGGAGGATACCATATGATTGGAGTCCTATACCGACATCCTATCCATTTAGGCCCCATAGTCAAAATCATGTTACTGTATTTATAGAAATGAGAGGATGCAGCTTTAAAGTTCCGGTATCCAAACGGTTCTCGATTTCTAACAGAAATGTTGGAGGCTTCCCACCTTTGTCTGGATGCAGACAAGGCTTCCTCCTTAATCTCTGGGAAGTACTCCTTTCTAGCTTGGATAATATCCGTGTGAAATGGCCCCAGTTGGCCCACAACACCATCTTGCTTCATGAATTGGTTGTGTTTGATTAAGAGTTGCACGGGTTTGGTTGGTTCCCCTTGTAAGGACTCTAGACACCACATATCTCCACAATGGTATGATATTGTCCACTTTGGGCCTAAGCCCTCATGGATTTGCTTTTGGACTTACCCCAAAAGGCCTCATACCAATGGAGATATTTGTCCATCCTTATATACCCATGATCCTCCCCACTTCTAGTCAATGTGGGACTTTGGTCGTATAACCCAACAATCCTCCCCTCGAACAAAGGACCATTGAGCCTCCCCTCAAACGATTATCCATCCGTCCACTCTCTACCAACCAGGATTCTCCGCTCCAATGCGTTGGAAGCACACGCCTTACATGGAACACCACCTGCCTCGAGAGCTTGCTCTATCCCAGGTCAACTCCTTTTCACCGTGTTGGGACCAGGACACGTCCATGAAGAATCCGGAGCACACTGCCTGTCTAACCGAGCTCATCCACGGATCCCATCGTGATATTACTGGGGCCCACCACCTTAGTTCGACATTCCGAGGATTCATCCACTTTGCTAACTTCGGGGCATGGCTCCGATACCACTTGTAAGGACTCTGGACACCACATATCTCCACAATGGTATGATATTGTCCACTTTGGGCCTAAGCCCTCATGGATTTGTTTTTGGGCTTTACCCCAAAAGGCCTCATACCAATAGAGATATTTATCCATCCTTATATACCCATTATCCTCCCCACTTCTAGTCAATGTGGGACTTTGGTCGTATACCAAACAGTTCTTCTACTAAAATACCATATTTCTTACGGAAAAAACTATGAGGCAAGAAAAACAAGGCTTTAAACATACTTCGTTCAGTTTCTAGTGTTGAATATTGAACTAGAATTTATATTCAAACCCTAACCCCGTAAAAGGAGAAGAATCTTACTCAGGTTCTGATGTTCGAATGAAAAATTTCTCTACCCCCGTCCTACAATCACAGCAAGGACTTTATGAGTATAAAACAACAAAATACATGAAAACACACAAATGTAGAAGTAGAATTAATGAAGTTAATGATCACCTTAAGAGGAAAGCCACGAAATGGAACATTGCCGTCGAGAACAGAGTTGCCGAATTTCCTTGGTCGAAACCCCTCTCTATACCTGCGATGGAATCACCCAAAAAGAAAAAGCATTCATGGTTTGTACTCTGACAGCAGCGAACAAAATACCCAGAAAACTCCTGCCCATTTCACAAAAACAAAAGGCATTACCACAATTAAATAAATGACTGGTAGCTCCATCCGTCATAAGCGTGGCGAACTCTGAGACAATTGAAAGGAAAAAGAACCATTTGCACTGAACCTAAGAAACACATCGCAGAGCACGCAGCGCGGCGCTCTGGCCCCACAACACATCGCAAACGAGCCAAGAGAGTAGAGCTAGGGCTTTTTCACCCTTAAGATCTGAGATAACGTCCAGCGTCGGATTACACTAGAGTAGATCCATCTGGGATCTGTCCAGTGCTTAGAGGAATCTTTTTTAAAGAGGTTTCTTTTTATTTTAAAAAGTTTCAACCATAGAGGAATTTTTTTAAGGAGGTTTTTATTTCTATCTGGAGATTTGATTTTTAGAAATTTGGTAAATTTAGAGTAAATTTAGATGCAGGGAATTTTATTTTTTATTTGATTTTGATCTAGTCAAAATGTTGTCTAGACATTACAATATCATTACATACTATTTTGGAAAACTATTTTTTAGATAATTTTTTATTATTTTTTAATTGAGTCCATATGTAAATGTTTACAAATATGTACACCACTACAACATCTCTATTGCTTTTTGCTTTTAGATTTAATTTTAAAAATGTTATAAAATAATATTTGTAAAATAATTTGATTTTAACATGAGTATAGATTTTTGGGAAAATAGTATTGATAAGTTATGGTATTGGTTCATGGTATTGTAATAATATCCATAGTAAAATGAAAAGTGAATATACATGGTTAAAAATCTTGTTATGTTGTAAGCATTAAGTTTTACTTAAAAAATGTTATAAAATTAAATTGAAATATGATATTTTTTTATTTTGAAATGAGTTATGGTTTTTGAGTATGTGGTATTGATAAATTATGGTATTGACCCATGGTATTCTAATAAAGTATATTTATAAATTATTTACATCTATAAAAAAGAAAATAATATATGATTAAATCTTGTTACATTATAAATATTAAATTATTTTATGCTTATTAATAAAATAAAACATGATTACAAAATCTTCTTTTAAATTATATAAAAATAATATAAATTCAATTTATGGTATTATTTAATATATTATATATATTCCCGGATCCGGGTGGCATATGTGTTAGCGCAGCTCTCCATGCAGATAGTTAATACCCAGTACTGCCAGCTGCAGAGCAGCGTGGCCTCCCGGGACGTTAACTCATGCGAGCGGATAATGGTTATTAATGCAAGATTGGGAAGGGGATTTGCATTTATGTCCTGCGTCGATCTAAGCAACATTCTTCCTGTTATAACCATGCCGATCCACGGCTCTCTCACCCAGCTATGTGCTCTGTTGCGCGGCATTAGAACTAGGTTGACGGAAGCTGTGGGTGATGGAGTAAATTCGGGGCATTGCCGCAGGCTCAAAGACATTTCTCTCAAGGGAAACAGCGACGAAACCGTTCAATCCCTCCCCCACCCATGAAGTTGGGCTGTCCGTTAGCTCTGGTCGGAAACCTAGGCCAAATAGTGCTTTTCAAACAACGCACTTCAAGTTTCAGAGTAACCTGCACAGGCCCCTGATAACTGCCCACATCACCCTTATGCTCTCGGAAGAGGAAAACCTTGTCTCCCCCTTGACCTGCATCGCCCCTGATCCCTCTCCTGGCAGTGAGAATTCCTCAGACAGTGACAGCAAGGTAAATTGGGAAAAAGAGAAAGATGAACAGGAGGCTCTTCTCAAAAATCTTCCTCCTCTGGACAACACAGTACCTGCAACTGAGGACAAAACTCATGGCGAAGCGGAACATGCCATAACTATCCCTGACAACGATTTAAGCGGCAATGAAGGTCTTAAGGATGGCGACACTGCTCGGGATGAGAAGAAGGATAATGACCCAGCAAAAGAGAAGTAACGCCTCCTGGGACTGTTTCTTTTTGTTTCGGCTCCGGTCTCAGACTTATGGTCGGTTTTCTGTGCAATTGTCCTACTGGTTTGTGGCTCCCAGATGGGACTTTTATGACTCTGTTTTAGCTGGGTTGCAATGTTTTTTGTGTCTCTGTACTGGCTCAGATTTCCTTCTCGGCGACGCATGTGTCTCTTTATGTATGCTTTATGGTCTCTTGCACTCTGTAACTGTTTTCCCCAACTTATGTCTGTAATGGGGCAGTTCTGGTTTGTCGAGTGCTGTAATGCCTCGCTCATATGTAAAAATATTTTGCCTTTCAATTAATAGAAGTTAGTATTTGCAGAGAAAAAAAAAAATATTATATATATTATGATTTATTTTTTTTATAAGAAATGGTTCTTAATTTTATCAATGAAAAAAATATATATTAACCCCCACCCTATAGTGAATTATTGAGAATAATCGTAATTGTTCATGAGAATTCAGCACAATAAACCACGTGATACCATACGAAAGGGCTTTGCCTGGGATGTATTTAGTGATGTCGCATGTCGTAGATGGTCCATACCACACTCACAAACTCTTAAAACGAGATTAGAAATATGGTCGCACTTGTATCAAACAAAAGTTAAGTGGTGGCATGTTGTTGTTTATGTGTACACATAAAATTTTTGTATATAATTTTTAGTTTATTTAGGTAAAATGATATGTAAATTAGCAATTGTACTATACGTTGCAAATGAAATCTTGTAATGTAGTAATAAAAATGTTATGCAATTTTGTCTTTTTGTTGGTGTTTCTTTTTTATCATACGTTATGTTTTAGGGAGACTCCAATGAGACTAATATTCCATAATATGTTCAATGTGAAGGTAATGAGAGAGGTGCTACTGCTAATTCCAACCAAATTGCCTTTAATCTCTCCATTCTCTGCCATTTCCCAAAGGTTTCAACCCATCAATCAGGACTATGGTGAATCGAATTAGATATTGAAATTCCAAAGCATGGTCATACATAGTAGTAAGAGGCCAACCGAGCTAATGGTTGAAACCCTAAATAGATAAACAACAAAGAAATTAATGTTATATAAACTAGGATATATATGTTCTATAATTACTTCAAATCAAGTAGTATATATCTTAGCACTTACAAAACTAGTTGCTTTACTAAAAGGGTGTTTATTGATAAATTAAGTGAAATTGAATTAATATATTTTCTCTAGAGAATCCACTACCATAGTGTTCTTTTGAAATTGATCTTGATGCTTCCCTTGCTAGTGGGTCAATGAAAAGTGATGAAGGTTTTTCAAACCCAACGACCCTATGACTTTCAAGTTGAGAGCCTTTCTCACCTTTCGAGTTGAGAGCCTTTCTCACTAAGCCATACGCTTCCAACCAATGCCTTGTTCGCTGGACAAAAAAAAATTGAACCATAACTTTCTCTTCTTGTGGATCATTACTATACATGCATACATAAAAGGAAAATTAGTATACTGGAAATCACTAGAGAAGATGGAGAACCAATCTACCTCTTATTCGTATGTATATATCAATCCATATATGTTTGTTCCTCTCATGCTGATTTTGATCTAGGTGACGGAATCCATAGAGGCAAACATGAGATCATGGCTAGGCGATTTTCAAAGGCAAAATAGTATCCGTTATTTAGGTAAAATGATATGTAAATTAGCAATTGTACTATACGTTGCAAATGAAATCTTGTAATGTAGTAATAAAAATGTTATGCAATTTTGTCTTTTTGTTGGTGTTTCTTTTTTATCATACGTTATGTTTCAGGGAGACTCCAATGAGACTAATATTCCATAATATGTTCAATGTGAAGGTAATGAGAGAGGTGCTACTGCTAATTCCAACCAAATTGCCTTTAATCTCTCCATTCTCTGCCATTTCCCAAAGGTTTCAACCCATCAATCAGGACTATGGTGAATCGAATTAGATATTGAAATTACAAAGCATGGCCATACATAGTAGTAAGAGGCCAACCGAGCTAATGGTTGAAGCCCTAAATAGATAAACAACAAAGAAATTAATGTTATATAAACTAGGATATATATGTTCTATAATTACTTCAAATCAACTAGTATATATCTTAGCACTTACAAAACTAGTTGCTTTACTAAAAGGGTGTTTATTGATAAATTAAGTGAAATTGAATTAATATATTTTCTCTAGAGAATCCACTACCATAGTGTTCTTTTGAAATTGATCTTGATGCTTCCCTTGCTAGTGGGTCAATGAAAAGTGATGAAGGTTTTTCAAACCCAACGACCCTATGACTTTCAAGTTGAGAGCCTTTCTCACCTTTCGAGTTGAGAGCCTTTCTCACTAAGCCATACGCTTCCAACCAATGCCTTGTTCGCTGGACAAAAAAAAATTGAACCATAACTTTCTCTTCTTGTGGATCATTACTATACATGCATACATAAAAGGAAAATTAGTATACTGGAAATCATTAGAGAAGATGGAGAACCAATCTACCTCTTATTCGTATGTATATATCAATCCATATATGTTTGTTCCTCTCATGCTGATTTTGATCTAGGTGACGGAATCCATAGAGGCAAACATGAGATCATGGCTAGGCGATTTTCAGAGGCAAAATAGTATCCGTTATGTGAACTATTTCTTCCTAGAATCTAGGCAAAAAGTTTAGATATAGATCATTAGGGAGGACTAGTTAAAATTAGAGTTGGTCAAATGGGGGTTGTATTGAAATTTACAATGGATAAATGAAGGAGTTCGCATACCGTCCTATTCAGAGCATATTTTTTTAGCCATGAGCCTCTATGGCAGACTGTATTTCCTTGGAAGGTGTAAGTTGTTTTAGCTTGTGAGAAAGAAAAAGTATTGTGAATATTTTAATTTATTAAATATATTTATATGGATGTGGATCAAGAGCAATTGAATAATAACTTTTAATACAAATTCCAAGTATTAAGAAGAGGTATTTGTATCATAAAGAGTTCCATGATTTGCTTGTCCAACACACAATCATTACAAAATACAGGGAAGAAATTGTACAATGTCCACTACATTTAGCCATATTATGAAACAAAATTTCTAAACGTTAATGCCAAAATGGAATGCTTCATTACTTGTGCTGGAAGGGTACCTATGTACCCATTGTCTTGGGCATCATGTATTATTTTGGATGTATTTCTATCATGTTTAGTCTACAAAATCATTTGTATCATCCTTTAATTAACTTACTACTAAAGTCCATATAGGAGTAAATAATTTTTACCCTGTTTTGAATTTGAACCTGTGACCTTTAACAAAGAAGCACATATTCTTAACCATTATTTATCTTAATCATTAAACTCACAATGATAGAAAACCTCCTATTCAACAGTACCACATTACTAAAATCAAGCTTTCACCTAAGTTGCAACAACTAAGGAGTAGCCACGACAACAAATTTCACCCAGAACTTGCACCTGAGTCTAAGTGTTGTCGCAAGTATTGGTTCACTAAGTTGCATCAACTAAGGAGTAGCTAAGACTACAAATTTCACTCATATCTTGCAGCTAAGCCAAAGCATTGTCACAAGTACTAGTGCACAATAAACACAAACACAGCGATGTCCTAGGTGAGACTTTAAACCTGGTGGGGGTTGTAACAACACCCCACTTTTACCAACTTGGCATTATTCCTCAAGCTCTAGTTGTTGTTGCTGACAAATGACAAAAGGTAATGAGGCAATGGGATGTTGCCCCATCTGGATTTCATTCTGATCATCCTCACTCCCCACCTGCAAATCTTGTTGGAAAGAATCTTACCTGGCTATTTGTTTCCTCTCTTAGCATTAAACAAACTTAGCCCCTCGAGAAATTTGTAAATCAAGAGATATTCTTGAAATTTTATTATAACTTGTTCATTGCATATCCTCTAGAAACTCATTTTGAGAGTCGAAGTTATCAAACTCTTCATGCATTTTTTGAAGTTCTCAAACATTTTTTCTAGCATTAAATAAGGCAACATCCAATTAGATTAGTTTAACGAGTGATACATTATCTATGCATGTCTCTATAGGAATTTAATTAAATGGCCTACATAGATGCCTATTCTCAAAATGGTGTTAAACCCTTTGACCATAAATAATTGGGATTAACTAATAGTTAAGATAGAATTGGGTACCTAAAAACGTCATATCTATTCAATGAAGTTGTGCAAGTGATTAGAATTTATATAGGAATGTAATTATATACCTGAAATGGGTATAAACATGTTATACATGTCATTGATCTCAAATAACCCTAAAACAACACATAACTCAACCTACCTCAAGGAAAGCTCAATTTAGAACATGCCCATGATAAGCTCGATGAGCTATTAAGAGATTAAATTCCCTCCTTGAAGAATTCATTGTCATGCCAAGTATGAGAAAACCATGCTTCAACGCAAGCAAACATTGGATGACAATATACCTGCAACAGTGGCATGAAATGAATTACAATGAAGTTTCTATGGGTAATAGAGACATTAGAGTTTCAATCTAGTGGAACTAAAAGAAGGGATGACAAATTTCTTTCTTACTTGGTATGCTCCCACTAGGTGAACCACAATGCATGCATCGGAAAAGTCAATACACCAGTAAGGCTCGTAGAATCCAAATCATGTCAATAGGTTTCTAGGTGCATTTTCCCCAAAAGTTGCATAACTTGGAAAAGCACATAGCATATAGAAGGTAGTTGTTATGCTTAGCGACAAAAAATTGCTTTTTCGTAGTCAGGTTATCTAGGGGTGTTGAATTGAGAGTATCCTGCATACTTGTAAATTAGGGGAAGTCTCATAATTATCCTTGTAGTCTTTGGTTGTCCAAAGGATTCAAATATAGAAATGAACAAAAAGATTGAGCTATACCTGAATTTCAAGGACAATGGAAATATATGGAAATGCAAATGCAATGCCACCAAGATCTTGAAGCATCCTCCAAACTTTTTGGGCCTGAGTAAGAGAGGTGCTAGTGCTGATTCCAACCAAATTGCCTTTAATGTATCCATTCTCTACCATTTCCTAGAGGTTTGAACCCACGAGTTTCAATAATTGAAATCAGGACTGTGGTGAATCAGATTAGATATTGAAATTCCATAGGCTGGCCATACATAGTAGTAAGAGACTAATTGGGGCAATGGTTGAAGCCCTGAATAGAATAAACAACAAAGAAATTAATGTTATATAAACTAGGATATATATTAGATAATAGAGGAATAACTTGTTTACAAAATTTATCTAACCCGACATTTCAGACTTCCAAGTGAGTCCATCCTCAGGGGATACGCCCATTAAAATACCACTTATAATAAATTCCTATTTTTAATTAAATCCCTTATAATTGTATTCCCTTTTCCAATTAAACAATTTAATTAAATTAATCCAATAATCTCCTAGTACAATGGAGCTTAAAGAAAGAACAAAGTTACATACTAATTGTATATTAATAATTACAATTTTATAAGATATCCATGGATTTAAAACTAAATAGTGTAATAAGATTCATAATTCAAAAAAATGGAAAATGAAACATAACTAATTAACCCTAAAATTTATATTAAACAAATATACTATAGTAGACAGTAATATTTAAATATAATATAAACCATTTTTTAATTATATCCCTAATGTTCTAAACCTCAACCCTATTAGTATATTAATAAACTATTTAGATTATGTAATTCAAGATAACTAATAACCCTGGCCGACTAAATCTCTTATATTAATCCTCTTCATAAACTATATTTATACACTCAAGATTAGCTCTATGATATATCATTAATCTCCTCTTAATCTATTGGTGTATCCCCTGAGGATGGACTCACTTGGAAGTCTGAAACGTTAGATTAGATAAACTCTATAAACAGGTTATTCCTCTATTATCTAATAATTTATCCTCACCTGTATGGATTCATTATTTAAAAATAGGATATATATATGTTATAAAATCACTTCAAATCAAATAGTATATATATTAGCACTTACAACACTAGTTGCTTTGCTGAAAGGGTGTTTATTGATAGCTTAAGTGAAATTGAACTAATATATTTTTTCTAGAGAATATACTACCATAGTCTTCATTTAAAATTGATCTTGATGCTTCCCTTGCTAGTGGGTCAATGAGAAGGGATGAAGATTTTTAAACACAACGACCCTACGACTTTCGAGTTGAGAGCCTTTCTCACTAAGCCATAAGCTTCCAACCAGTGCCTTGTTCCCTCGACAAGAAATCATGACTCATAACTTTCTCATCTTTTGGATCATTAATATACATGCATACATACAAGGAAAATTTAGTATGCTAGATATCACTAGAGAAGATGGAGAACCAATCTACCTCATATTTGTATGTATATTTAAACCCATAAATGTTTGTTCCTCTCAGGCTGATTTAGATCTGGGTGAGGGAATCCACAAAGGCAAACATGAGATCATGGCTAGGGGATTTTCAGAGGAAAAATAATATCCACTATGTGAACTCTTTCTTCCTAGAATCTAGGTAGAAAGTTTGGATATAGATAATTAGGGAGGACCAGTTAAAAAATAGAGTTGGTCAAATGGGGGTCGTATTGAAATTTAGGGTGAGTCGGATATATTGTTTTATTAATGTGCAAATAAATAATTCAACTCTAGTAATGTATCCATGATTATAACTATGAAGTTATTAAAAAGAAATTGTGTTGGATGATGCAGCTCACTCCCAACACATAGCTGGAAGCTAAGATTGCCTCTTATTATGCTTTGTTTTTTTCACTTCAAACTTTTATACCTTGCGAGCAATAGGAACAGAACATTATAACCTCTGTAAATTTTTAAATACCATATAGAAAGGACTCTCTATGTCTTCTTGTCTTTCACAAGGCCTTCTAAGGAGCCAACAATGATTATCATTGTTATAAGAAGAAAGATGAAGTTAAATATTTGGAAAATGGTCCACTTGCCTATCCATATTGGGGCTCTATTCTGTGCAATGTACATGTCGGATGGAAAGTAGACTACCGATGGCCATAAATTCAGAGCACCCAAAATTCGCAACACATCATTAAATAATGGAAATATGATGGCAATGCCAGTGGTTGACACCACACATGCAGTTCTCCAACACACTTTGAAAAGATTGACTCTGCACCACCCACAGAAGGGCATGCGTATGGGAATTCCCTCCTTGAAGGATTTATTGTATGGCCAAGTATGATAAAACCATGCTTCAATGCAAGCAAACAATGGCTGACAATATACCCACAACAGTGGCATGAAATGATTTACAATGAAGTTTCTATGGGTAACATAGACATTAGAGTTTCAATCTAGTAGAACTAAAAGAAAGGATGAGAAAATCATTTCTTACTTGGTATGCTCCCACCAAGTGAACCACAATGCATGCATTGGCAAATTCAATAAGCCAGTAAGGCTCGTAGAATCCAAATATTTTCAATAGGTTTCTAGGTGCATTTTCCCCAAAAGTTGCATAACACTAAAAAGCACATTGCATATAGAAGGTAGTTGTTATTCTTAGTGACAACAAATTTTATTTTTCATAGTCAGGTTCTTTGGGGGTGTTGACTTGAGAGTATCCTGCATAGTTGTAAATTAGAGGAAACCTCATAATTATCAAAAACATCTTATTGGATGAGTGTACCATAATTTGTGGAGCTAAAAATGCAATTACAAGAATTATTAAACAAAGGGTATATCAGACCCAACGTTTCATTGTGTGGTGTTCTAGTCATTCTTATTGTACTTTGTATCTCAACTAAACATTGATCAATGTCTAATAGAAGAAGAAATATTGATTTATGGGTTTCTCCCTTGTCTCTGGCCAAAAAAATTGGTGTCTCTATTGTGTATGTTTTTCTTCTGTTGTTCCTTTATGTTCTGTTGCATTATTGATTTTATTATTCTCTCTATATTAGCTCCAATGGTGATATGATGTTATGGGGAGAATGTAATATGAAAATGTTGAAAAAGTTTTGAAATGCAATTATCTACAACAGAGAACAAAGTAGCCCTAAAAATTAACATCCCACTCCCCCTTCCTCTCTCTCCACTCTCTCCTCTCTTTCTCTCGCCTCTCTCTACCTCTCCCTCTCCCTTCATCTTTCTTACTCATTATCTCTCTTCCTTCATCCCACTCTCCCTATCCTCTCCCTCTCTTGGACCACCCCTCTCTCCCTCTCACTCTCTCTCCTCTATCCATCTTTCCCTCTTTCCTCTCTCTCTTTCTCTCACTCATTCTCTTCCTCCATCACTCTTTCCCTCTCTCTCTATTTCTCTCCCCCCCTCTCTCCCCCTCTA